>PVJO010007464.1:0-81729 GCA_004026905.1 Hystrix cristata | reverse complement strand
CATCATTTTGACACACATTGTACCCGCCTCACAATTTTGCTCTATAAAACTTCCCCTGAAGGGTGGGCTCGTTGGCAACCCACTCGGGTCCCCTCCTGTCTCTCAGGAGCTCTCTTTCTCTCTCCCAATAAAATTCCTACTCTTAACCTCCTTTGTTCCTTAGAATTCATTCTTCGACTTCGGGGAACACGAACTCAGCATAACTGACATCTAGCAGGATGGGAGTTATATTTTTTCCCCTATATCAAAATGAAGGCTTATGAGTCAAGGTGATGTACTGCAGGAGTCCTCATCCCAGGCTTAAATTTCCTTTAATGAGGGGGAAGTGATTGTGTAGGGACAGGGGTCCCCATAGGTAGGGAAAAGACAGGGTAAAGGCCTCATTAGACTTAGAAAGCCAGACAGCTATAATCAAATAGTTAGAAACATAAAGGCAGCCAGATTCCAACAGTCAGAGAGACAAAGGCAAAGAGACTGGTTCCGGGAAGGCCCCAGGTAATCTGATTAACATAAAGAAAACAAACTCTCCCTTTGTCTCTTTAACTAGCCCTAAGGCACCCACCTTCAAATTTGCCCTCTGCCAAAAGACTAAGGTCACAGGGCTGAGGGAAATCAAGGTAGAGGTGACAGACAAGCCCAAGAGCCAATCAGATTCCCAGGGCCGATCTAAGGGAAAACCCTCAGTAAAAAGGGGCTACAACGAAGGGCCAGGAGTATTTCGTTTTCGAATGCTCCCTACTTGTGGAGTAGCTATCTATCATCTTTTCCCCCTTTTTCTCCATTTTTAAATAAATTGTCCTCTAAATAAATTGTCTTCTCTTAATTTAAACTTGGTTTCTTTAATTCTTTACTGTAGCTGGGTTTATGATCGCCGGGAAATATATTTTCTAGTAGGACAGCAGGTCACAGTCCACCTCCAGATGTAACATTTGTTTATCCTTGAGGACCCTGTGGTACAACCCAGAGTGGGGCCTGGAGAACCTTCTCTAACTTTTACCAATGGAACAGGCAGACATTTATCACAGAAACTGGGCAGGAAAGAAAGAGCAGAAATGTAGAGTATCTTTGGACACTGGCCCTGTGCTAAGGGAAATGGAGTTTGAAACCAAGTTGGTGCCATGATAGGCCTACAGAGTCCATGAACTTGCCTATGGTTGTTCCTACAGATCTCAAAAGGGTAGATGCTATACGTAAATAGATGTGTAGAATGAATAGTCATGCCCAACTATCCCTATTCACCCTATAGCTTTCTAACCCATGGGAAAAAGGGTATCATGGTGGGTGACTCTGAAAGTAACCACTCCTTCTTCCTTACAAAACAATCAGTAAGTCAAAGAATAACAAATGGATTGACTGGTAAAAAGGGAACCCTCCTACATTTTTAGTGGAAATGTAAACTGTGGGGGCATTGGCCAGAGGTAATGTGCGAGATGGATATTTGAAGATAAGAGATCTCTGGAGCCACAGCCCAGACCTCCTGGAATGCATGGTTAAGATCAAAGAAGGGCCTACAGGATAACATTCCAAGTAGAATCAAAACATATAGCCTTAAGGAATGTGTGCTCTGGCCCTTGTCTTCCCCATACTCTGATTAATTATTTAGACTGGCTCTAAGGTCAGTCATGTAGCAGAGCACCCTGTCCTTTTCCTGCCCTTCCCCTGTCCTCTTCATGAGTTCCTGCACAGATGTCCTTCTTTTGTCTTTTATCCCTGCTTCCTGGTTCAATTAAAAGCCATAGATGCTTCAGATCAGGGCTGTTTTCTCCTGAGACTCTCTCACACTAAGGGATCACAGACAAAAAGCAGTCCCTCTGGGTTCTTGGAGGTAAAAATGGACATGGACTCCAAGTAATTTCTCATCCTTTGTGCTGCCACAGTTGAGTACAATGATAGTAAGCTAGTACAATCACTATGTAAATCAATATGGAGATATCTTAACTAAAATTATAAATTCGTGTGGCCAAGATTTTCTCCTTCTGGATAACTTCCTCCAAAAGTTGAAGATATGATATTACAGCAATACATGCCTACCAATGCTTTAGCAGCACAACTCATAATAGCTAAATTCTAAAAGCAGCCTGTATACTTAAAAACAGACAAATAGACAAAGAAAATATGGTATCTACACATAATGAAATACTACACTGCTATAAAGAAGCACAAATTTGAGACATTTGTAGGAAAATGAATACACTTGGAAAATATAATGTTCAGTGAAATAAATCAGACACATAAATGGCACCTCTCGTTTGAATAAGGCAAAGTACAAACAAAGAGCAAAGTAAAGGATGGCTAGAAGGAAACAAGGGGTTAGATCTTTTGCAAATGGGAAGTGGCCTAGCAGACAGAGTGGGGGGGGTAAGAAGAATTAAGGTATGCCATATACAAGTACCAAATATATGTCATAAACGTGAGCTAAGAATATGATAACAAGAATGAAAATGAGGAAAGGGTATTTAGAGACAGAGGAGGGGAGGTGGTTAGGAAGGAGAAGAGGATTAAAAAAGAAACAAGCTGTGTTACATGTACACACCTACTCCCCAAGATGAATGTAAACTTCGTGTACTACAAACATGTACAGTACTAATAATATAAAAACTAAAACAATGAATAAACCAAGTCTACATTTCTAGGGCAACCACAGAGGTTAAAGGAATGGGTATCCCTGTATCATTCATACTAACCTTGAGTTTTTGGCTCTTGAAGGCACACAAATCTTGGAGAATGCTATCGTTAAATGAGACGGTCTCTATTGGAGCAAATAAACTTACCTCTGACACTATTCTATGGGAATGATCTGGTGAATACTATTTTTCTCTAGCTTTGTGGCCTGAGAGCAACAAAGGCAATTTCCTTTAAACCAGCAGAGATGGTGTGAACTATGTTTTTTTCTTACTCAGGACTGGACCATTATTTCTTGTTATGCTTTAGTCTTACAGAGACCTGTCTGTCCCAGTGCCACAGAACATACCTTGTCTGTATTATGGTGACATGCTGATTGGGGCTGGAAAATAAAGTGTCCTGGATTCCATGGTAAAACACAGAGGTACTAGAAGATGGAAATTAGGGGACCTCAGTGATGATTCTGGACATCTCCTGTCCTAGGGGTATTTCTCCAAAATGGAAAAAAAAAAAAATTACTGTACCATTCACTCCTTAAAACTACTAAAGAGGCACAATCGTTCTGGACTTCTTTATATTTTGGAGGAAATGCATGTCAACATTTGGGATATGCTACTCTGACCCACTTACTGAGTAACCCGTAACCCTGTGACAACCAGAGTATGAAAATCCGCTCCAGATGACACAGCAGGAAGCCTTCTTGACACCTCTGTGGTCTAATGCCTCCAACAGTATACAAGAGGTCTGTTGCAGATTAGGAGACATATAGAATCCCCAGAGAGCCCTGATAGTACAGAGCAAATTCATGCTTCCTTTGGCAGATGACTGCTGTCTCTCTGAGAAAGTACTGGTTACTGGGTCCCCGTAGGGTCTGAATGTCTGAACACAGAACATCAAGTTACCACGTTATTCACTGTATACTGGCCTATCTGAATCGTTAAAACATAAAAGTTGGTGTTTACAGGATTGAAGCAGGTCTTACAGGTAAATAAGTTTCCCAAGCAAATTGCTCACACTCCCCAATGTACCTTCTCTTTTTGTACTAGCAGCTTCCTCAATTCATCCTAAAATGTAGTTGTTAATCTAGGCCTATTTTTCTCATACTGAGACACGCGTTCTCCCAGGAGAATTTTCCACGACCAAATTGGTGGATGAAAACATTTGAGCTCAGTGAACATAATTTTGAGCAGAACATTTGATTATTTCTGTAGAAAAGAAGGATGCTGGAGGTACACACCTAAACTGATTTATGGGTACAAGCTAACAAATAATAAATTGTGTTTTGATTAAACTGTTTAGTGTGTACTAAATCCTCAGAAACAAAACTCTGATCAACACATAAGATCTTAAAATTGTATTGTGCATGAATACTGTCCCAGGAAGTTAGTTGAGGGTATACTCCACCCCCTCCATAAAAGGGGGGACTGAATTAAGAAAGCAGAAGGCATGGGTCAAGGAAACAGAAAGACAGCAAAGATGCAGCAGACCTTGGGTCCATGCAGTTCAATTTGGGCAGCAGGCTGAAAGAATCCAGGGAGGTCATCTCAGGAAATTGAGGGGAAAATGTGGGAAAAAAGATTACCTACTGTAGTCCTTAGCTGCTGCAATATGAAAAATAACGCACAAAGGGAATTTACAACTCTAGAGAATTTTGGAAAAATAAAAGAAACATACATACGAAAGTAGGAGTTTTTTTTTTTTTTTAAAGGAATGATTGTTAGCTTGAGGAAAATAAAAAGTCATAGAAATGAACAGTACTTTTACATTGTTAAAATAAATTAAGCATTCAATATTAACTTAGCCAAAAATTATGGCAGAATCATAATTAAAGAATGAAGAGGGGGAAAGTGGGGTGAAATGTGATGGTATAAGAATGCAAAATCCACCTGGCATGGTGGATCACCCCATAATCCCAGCACTCAGGAGGCTGAGGCAGGAGGATCACTGTGAGTTTGAGGCCAGCCTGGGTGGGCTACATAGTGAGTTCAAGGCCAGCCTGAACTACATGGCAGAACCCTGTCTCAAAAAGAAAAAAAAAAAAAAAAAAAAAAAAAAAAAAAAAAAAAAAAAAAAAGGAAAGAAAAATCCTATGATAGGGAGCCTCAACAGTATCTATAATGTTAAATGTCAGGGAACCTATTGTTTGGAAACATGAAGGCAAATATTAGGAAACACAAGTAAAAGAGGCCAAAGCAGTTGTGTCTGGTGGAAGGGTGGGGTGTCCTGTGCTTACTCCAAATAAGGACACTGTGCTACATGATTTTTAAAAATTATGTTCATTGTAACAATAGCAAATATCCATCAAAGGCTGACTATATTTGAGGTACTGTGCTAGGTACTTTCTACAGGTTAATTCTCTTAACTGAAGATAGGTGTTGTTATAATCCTTATACTACAGATGAGATAACTGAGTCACAGAGCAGTACATGTGAAGAAACACATGTACAGTAACATTTGAAGAAACACAGCTACTTTGATTATAAATTAATAAAAGAAACCTAATAGATACACAAATTAAAAATGCAAACAATAGGAAAGATCACCAAAGGAAACGTCTGCCTCTGACTGATCCTCATCCCCAGACAGTGGAGCTTACAGTCACTTATGGTTCTTCCCAACACCTTCTATGCTCTATTTTAACAGGAATGTGAGCACACTCTTTTGTATCTTGCTCTTTGTTCTTTCATATGTTAATATATCTTGCTGATCTCAGAGTTGTACCTGAGACCTACTTCATTAGTTTTTTAATTCCACTGGATAGTTGTTCCACAAAGTATTCATAAGTCCTCTAATGAAAAACATTAAATCTGTTTTAGTCGTTTGCAACTACAAATAAGGGAGCAACAAACCTTTCACAAGCATCCATGTACACATGTGTGAGAACAGGAAGAATAAGAGAATATACACATTCAAAAATCACAACTATGGTGACCCACGGACTGTCTCTGCTGCCCTCCTACTGGCGGTTTACGAGAGCACCTTTCTCTAGCTCCTTAAAATAACGAGCTATGATTAAACTTTCTAATAGTTGAACATGGGACTTCTTATTTTCATTTGCACTTTTAAATCTAGTTTCTTTTCTGTGAGCTGACCATCCATGATCTTTTCCATCTTGGGAATTTTCTCATTGATGCTTAACGGTCTACTATATAGCAAGGAAATTGAATCTTTGTCACAAAATACCAATTTCCTCCCTTAACTGTCTACCTTCATCTGACGTCTGATGTGTTTGCTGAATTTTCTAGATGGCAATATGTAATTTTTATGAAATAAATATGTGACAATTAATGCACAGACCCACTTCAATGACAGACCCATTACCTATAGATACACGGTAATCCCTGAAAACAAGACCACTACTTTCACATCACCTCAAACTCTGGAAAAAAAATTTAAATATATAAATAAGTAAAAATGAAATTTAAAACTTCTGGTACTGAGTAAGGTAGAATAGAAGAAATAAAGGCAGGTAGAAAGGAGACAAGGAAAATTACTATTTTAAAAATTTGTATTAAGAAAATCTTCAGCTCGGGACACAAAAGTCACTCAAGTCTTTTTTTTCCTTCCTTCCAGGAAACTCACTCCAAACAGACAAACAAATACACAAACCAAAAAACCTCTTAAAAGCTTTAATGACAAACTAAGTCTGTAAAACTCTCTCTGGGCCCAAGGTTTTTAACCTGTAAATTGTTTTTACTACATTTACGATGTTAAGTAAATATTCTTAAGAAAAACTATCTGATAATTTATATTTGTGTATATTATCAGAAGTTTTTGTTTCAATAGAATCCTAACGCTATAGAAAGAATTTGAAGGGCTGGGGATTTAGCTCAGTGGTAGAGCGCTTGCCTAGCAAGCACAAGGCCTTGAGTTTGATCCCCAGCACCCTCCCCCCCCAAAAAAATTTGGAAGTTTTCCTTAATTCTGTATTCTCTCGTACAGTTTAAAGTAGGATTAAAGTTACCTGTTTCCACAGTTACAATTCTGGAAAGATTTATAGTTGCAGTTGAGAACTCTGTTTTGAATATAAGTAGTTCATATTTTAGAAATCTCTATTAGATTGCTTTATTTGGAAGTTTATACTATTCTAAAGAATCGCCATCTCATCCTGTGACTTCAAGTTTATTGGCACAGAATTGATCAGAGTATTCATTTGAAATAAACTTTTAGTGTATTTGTGGTTATTTCTTCCTCTTGTTACTGATTTTGCACTTTTAAAGAATACTTCCTTGATAAGTAAACTTGCTTAGGATGTGAATTTATTATCTTCAAAACATTTTAATACTATAAATTTGTGCAGCTCTGCAAAATCAAATAAATATTAGCTGAAAAACACTAAAGAGCAAGCACTCAGTACATCACTGGCACGTGGGCGATAAAGCTGGATGGAAGGAAGCTTGAGAAATGGAGGGGCAATGTCCCTTCCAACATAAGCAGTAAACGCACCTGCCGCAGCATTGTGGGCAGCCTCCCAGAAAGGCTCCAGAAAGGAAGCTCTCACCCAACAGGGCTCCTGTTGACACTCACTGCGTTCCCAGCACTCAGAATAGTGCTTGCCACATGGCAAGTACTCACCAAACATTTGTTGAATTAGTAACTCTACAGATATCTTTGAGTAATGTTACCAGTAATGATTTGTACTGTAGATATTTTCTACCAGCCATAAAGATGAATGGAGAAAGTCAGAACATTGAAAAGTCCAAAAAGTATGTTGTTGCCTCAATATTACGAATAGAGCTTATGATGAAGTCCTTAAACTCTTAGCTGTGAAGTTCTCCCTGCTGATACCTTGATAAGTACGATGTAAATACCGAGATATATTCATTGCTTAGACTGCGAAGAAACTGACTACCAAGAAGTTGAAGTGATCGGCCTATAAGGACACACCTGTTAAGAGGCACCTGGATTCAGACACACCAGGCATTATGCCAGGCAGCTTCTCCGATGCCTGTTATGTGCCCAGCTCTGTCCTGGACTCTGATAGTGAAATCTTAGATGGTCCCCAAAATGTGGGCAGTGGAAGACTCAATTTCTGCTCCTTCTTTATTGTGATGGCTTTAAAATGGTGAATTGGGTATGTAAGTACACAGACTGGGTAAGATGGATGTATAGCTAAAACACACTAGTTTTTGGGAGCAGGAGCTTCACCGTCAACAGGTTGATCCTCTCGCTTGCACTATTCAGTATTTCCCTGTATATTTTATAGAGCATTTATTTTAAAGTAATGTTTCTGGGTTTTCTATCACTAAAAATTAAGTGATCTTTAATAGAGAAAGAAAATTTAGAAGTTGCAGGTGGTCAAAAATAAAATTAGTGGTGTGCTTTCATCTTGTCATTCATCTTTTTTTTTTTTTTTTTTTTTTTTTTTTTTTTTTTTTTTTTTTTTTTTTTTTTTTTTTTTTTGCGGTGCCAGGGATCAAACTCAGGGCCTTGTGCTTGCAAGGCAAGCACTCTAATCACTGAGCTAAATCCCCAGCCATTCATCTTTTTTGTATATTGTCTTTTTACATATAAAATTTTTAAATTTACATGAACAAAGTCAAATTTAATATTCTCATGTATTTTCCAATTGAAAGTAAATCACTGTTATTTACACAGGAATAATGTATATCTGTACCAAAAAAAGATAAAATTAATGTAATTAATGGAAGTATTACATATAATGGAAGTTACTACAAAAACAAAAATTAGTGAGTGTACATACATAAACTCAAGCATATATATTTTATTTCTTTCAAACATGGAATCATACTGTTTTATAATGTTTTTCGGTTAATAGCATAACATAAACATCCTTTTATGGCAAAAGGTATATTTCTTCAATAAATTTAATCTATAATATTTTGTCATATAAATGTGTGCCTAATATTATATATACATCCATAATAGACATGCTTTCATAATAGTACATTATTATTAGTCATCTAGGTTGTTTCAAATGTTTTTTAAGTTAGTGTGATACTAAAGTAATTTATTTATAGCTCTATCTTTCAGCACCTCCATAATTTTTTCCTTTAGAATGTATTGACAGATGTAGCATTACTAGGTCACGCTGTATGCATAATACTCTGGGATGAAAAATGACCCCACTCAAATGCACGTCCACCAGGAACCTCAGAATGTGATCCTATTAGAAAACAGGGTCTTTGCAGATGTAATTATTTGAACCTACAGTGGATTGGGGTGAGCTCTAAATCCAAAGAGTAGTGTCTGTAAGAGTAAGAGGAAGAAACAGAGAGGGAAGAGGAGCATGCGAAGACAGAGGCAGAACCTGGATTGTTGCAGTTGCAGGCCAATGAATGCCAATGACTGCAGCTAGGAAGGAGAGAGACTGTTTTAGAGGCTTCGGGGACACTTGGACCTGCTGATACCTTGATTGTAGACTTCTGGCCTCCAGAACTATGACAGAATACACTTCTGTCACTTTAAGACATGCAGTTTGCAGTACCTTGTCATGGCAGCCCTAGGAAAGTAACACATGTATTTTTTAGGACTTTGATAGATGTTTCCGATTGCTCCCTGGTAATATGCTATCACCAACAGAGCACAGGACGTGTTTTCTTGTATTATTACTAATGTAGTATTTGTCAACTTGATGGGCAGGAAAGGTGTCTCAACATTTTATTGATTAGTCCTCTTCCTCCCTCCTCCTTTTCCCTCTCTTCCCCAGGGATATACTCAGGCTAAACACACACTTGATCGCTGAGCTATAACCCCACTCCCTGTTTAATAATTTTCCCCCTCCAGCTTTATTTTTATCTGACAAATAAAATTGTACATATTTAAGGTGTAAAACATTATTGTTTTGATATACATATATATTGTGAAATGATTACCACAGTCAAGCTAATTAACATATCTGACACCTCATACATAGTATGATTCGATTAATACCTCTGTATATTAGTGAAGTTACACATATTTTTCATATGTCTGGTTATTTGTAATTCTTCACTGAATTGCTTCTGCAGTATCTTGCCTTGTCTGCTACTGGAAATTTTTTTTTTTTTTATTGCTAAGAGTTCTTCGATTGTTGATTTTTGAGTCATTGATTTTTGAGTCAAAAATTTGTCATTTTTCTTTCAGTTTCTTTCAACTTTAAAAGGGCTTTTTCTTTATTATGGTATTAAATAAACTGGTGTATTCCTTTATGGTTTCTGTCCTTGGGATCATGTTTAGAAAAGCTTTGTCCATTCCCCAAAACTAGCTGAATATTTACTTCTATATTATTCTACTTTCATAATTTATTTTTGTACCTTTAAAATTTTTCTTTTTTTTTTTCTTTTTTTTCTTTTTTAACCAAGAACATGTATTGGTACATTGTACATATATTGGTCACATTTATCATGTTTGTTTTGTACCTGTACATGGTGCCTCTTGGTTCTCCCGTATCTTTAAAATTTTATTCCACCAAAAGTGTAATTTTAAATATTTTTACTTCACTTTTCAAAATAATTTTTGAAAATTCTTAATATTTTTCATGATTTTTTAGAAAATTAATATTTAAAAATATGTTTTCAAAAGAGTAGACCAGTCTTAATAAACTTTACTGAACAAGACATCTCTTTAACAGTTATTTGAAATGCCAAATCTGCACAGCAAATCTCTTATCATTTTGGGTGGGATTTAATAGCTTTACTGAAATATAATGCACATAGCATTCCATTCACCCATTTAAAATGTACACTTGAGTGGCATTTCGTAGATTCACAGAGGTATACTATCACTACCACACCGATTTTAGAAAATCTTCATCACACCAAAAGATATCCTGTGCCCTTTCACTATCCTAATTATCCGATGCCTTCCAGTTCTAAGCAACCATTAATCTACTTTCAGTCTCTACAGATTTCCATATTCTGGACATGTTAGGTAAATAGAATCAGGTATTATGTAGTCTCCTTTGTTTGCTTATTATACTTAGTGTATTTTCAAGGTTCATTCATGTTGTAGTATGTATTAACACTTTATTCATTTTTACAGGTGAATAATTTCCCATTGCATAAATACAGCACATTTTATTCACTCATTCATCATTTAATGCATGTTTGGATTGTTACCATGCTTTGGTTACTATGAATAGTGCTTTCACAAAGAGTCACAAGTTTATATACGGACATATGCTTTCATTTTTCTTGGGTATACAACTCGGAGTGGAGTTGCTGGGTCATGTTTTATTTTCAACTTTTTGAGGAACTGCCAAATTATTTTATGAAGTGGCTGTATCTTCAACATTCCTACCAGCAGTGAATGAGGGTTCCAATTAATCTACACTCCCAACAATACTTGTTAAATAACCATTCTAGTGAGTCTGAAGTGGCACCTCACTGTGGTTTAGATTTGTACTTCCCTGATGAGTAAGGATGTTGAATGTATTTTCACATGCTTTTTGGTCACTTCTATACCTTAAAGAAAATATTAATCCATACCTTTTGTTCATTTTTCAACTAGGATACATGCCATGTTCTCGTTGAGTTGTAAGAATTCTTTATATGGTTGGGCACCAGAGCCTTACCAGATCTATGATTTATAAATTTTTATTTTATTTTTATTTTGTGGTCATCCTTTTCAGTTTCTTGATGGTGTCCTTTTTTTTCTTTTTTTTTTTTGTGCTAGGGATCAAACTCTGGCCCTTGTGCTTGCTAGGCTAAACTACCACTGAGCTACATCCCCAACCCCCCACTCCTTTTCTTTTTTTTTAATTGATGGTGTCCTTTGAAGCACGAATGATTTTAATTTTATCTATGCCCTATTTATCTATTTGCCCTTGGTTGTTTGTACTTCTGGTGTCACCTTTAAGAAATTGTGCCTAATTCAAGGTCATAAATATCTATGACTATGTTTTCTTCTAAGAGCACTAACTTTTAGCACTTACATGTATGGTCTATGATTAGCTTTTAGTTAATTTTTTACAGTGTGAGATCAGATACATTCTTTTGCATGCAGATATCAGTGGTTGCAGACTATGTTTTCCTTGTTGAGTGCTTTTGAGACTTTTGTCAAGAACGAATTGCCCACAGATGCGCGAGTTTCTTTCTGGACTCTCAGTTCTACTCTACACACTGGTATGTTTACCCTTATGTCAGATCCACAGTTTTGACCACTGTAGCTTTGCTGCGAGCTCTGAAATAAGGAAATGTGAATCTTCCCAATATGTTCTCTTTTTTCAAGATTGTGTTTTGGCTCTTCTGGGTCTCTTGGGTTTCTATATGAATTTTAAGACCAGCTTATTGATTTATGCAGAAAAAATGCAGCTGGATTTTTGACAGAGATTGTACTGAATCTAGCAATCAATTTAAAGAATGTTGCTGTCTTACTAGTAAGTTTTCTAATCCATGAATAAAGGATGTCTTTCCATTTAAGTCTTCTTTAATTTCTTTCAATGGTGTTTTGCGGTTTTCAAGTTATAAGTCTTGTACTTTTGTTAAATTTGTGAAATTTATTCCCAGGTATTTTATTATTTTGCTACTACTGTAAAAAATGTGTTCTTAATTTCATTTTTGGACTGTTACTACTGTATGAAAACATATCTACAAACTTGCTGAATTCATTCATTAGCTTTAATAGTTCTCTCCTCCGTCCCCTTTCAGGAGTTACCTACATAAAAGTATGTGATTTTTGAATAGAAACTGTTATTTCTTCTTTTTTAATCTGGTTGCCTACTTGCTCTGGCTAGAATCCTCACTGCCTCTTTGAACAGAGTTAGGACAAATGTATGCCTTCCTTTTTCCTGATCTAAGGGAAATGTTTTCAACGTCTCCCCATGAAGCATATTAGCTGTGGGCTGTGCACGGGCACCCTTCATCAGGGGGCGGGAGTCTCTTCTATTCCTTGGGTTTTTTTTAGACATGACTGTTATATTCTGTCAATTTATTTCTTCATATACTGAGATAATCACGTTTTACTGTCTTCATTTTACTAATACAGTACATTACATTCATTGATTTTAGCATGTTGTACTAATCTTGCACTCCTGTAATAAATCCCACTTTTCATGATATATAATCACAAACTGCTTCAAAACATAAGACAAGAAAACATTGCCCAACTCAGTTTATTACAAACCAAAATCAGATAAAAACCTCAAGAAATCTACACAAACAACCCTTATGAATATGCATACAAAAAATCCTCAAAAAATCTCAGTAAATCAAATCCAGGCACCTACAAAAAGGATTATATACCGTGACCAACTAAGGGAATGGGGAATGAATGGTAATGTGTATGAGATTTAATTAGTGTTGGTGGTTAAAAAACTGTAAATTACTAAAAATTGTATACATTAAGAGGACAAATATTATATTACTTACATATTTTTTCTTCTCTAAAATTAAATTTATTGGTACATTTTTACACATATAATGATCACATTCACCATAGGAAATTTGTACCCATACATAATATATCTTAATTCTTTTATTTTCCCATTCACCTCCCTTCCCTTCAACCCTCCTTCCCCTCTCCATTTACAAAACTTTGTTTCTATTGTTTTCCTTTTACCTTTTTTTTTTTAATCTCTATTCCCTTCCTTCCCTTGCCCCTCCCATTTGAACATTTCCTCCTATTTCCCAATATCTAACCTCCATTTTGGTCCTTATTTATGCTTTGGGTTTCTCACACAAGAGGAACAGTGCAATATTTAAATGTGTCTGATTTACTTCACTTAAAATTATGTTCTCAAGATGCATCCGTTTACCAAAAAATGTATATAAAAACCATATTTTCTTTATCCAGTCATCCACTGATGGGCATATGGGCTGTTTCCAAGATTTAGCTACTACAAATTGTACTGCTATAAACATGAGTGTGCATATATCGCTGTTGTATAATGCTTTTAACTCTTTCTTGAAATTACCTAGAAGGAGAAGAGCTGGGTCAAATGGAATCTCTAGTTTTAGATTTTGAGGAATCTCCATACTGATTTGCACAGTAGTTGTACCAATTTACACTCCCACTAACAGGGGAGAAGGGTTCCTTTCTCCCCCACAGCCTTGCCAGCATCTGTTATTGGTTGATTTCTTGATGACAGCCTCCTCTAGTCTGTCTTTTCTCCCTTCCTACTGGCAGAAGGCAAACGTAATACAAGACAGGCAAAACATGGTAAAGGCTGGTAGAGCAAACAGAGAGCAAGGAGCCAAGTCTTTCACGACCTTCTGGATCACAACGGTGTGACACCAAACCAGGAGTGGTGGCACATGCCTGTAATTCCAGCACTCAGGAGGTTGAGGCAGGAGGACTGCTGTGCATTTGAACCCACCTGAGGCTACAGAGCAAGATCAGCCTGAACTTACATAGCAAGATCCTGTTTCAAAACACCAAACCAAACCAAAGCAAAACAAAAAAACCAACCCCCCACACACGAAAAAATGGTGCAGTCCACCACAATCTTTGATATTTACACAAGTAACAAAACTAGTAACCTGCTTGTTTAAATCCCATCACTCTATTAGGCTCCTGCTGAATGATGCCATCCAGTATCCTAATTTATTCAATTGGATTGTTTCTACTTTTTCACTAATACAAATAGCTTTGCAATGAATATATTAAAATATATATATTTTCCATGGATGTGTTAGTTTTTTCCTAAGGTGAATGAGGTTAGTGGGCCTTGGTATGCATATTTTTTCTTAAGCAGTTGTCCAATTTTCCAGCAATGAATAATACCAGTTTTTCCAATCCTATTTGATATAAGACATAAAACATCAAATCCTCTCTATCTGATGGGTGTGAAATGGCATTCCCTTCTTGTCACTTTGATTTCCATGAGCTTACTGGAAACTGAGCATTTTTTCACTGTGTTTCGTGTAATATAGATGCTCCAGCTTTTCTGTTGCTGTTGATATCCGCGGAGTGTGTATTTGTCCCATTTTCTTATTTTCAACCTTTCCATGCCCTTATATTTTATGTGTACTCTTGACAACAGAATATATTTGGGTTTCATTTTTCTAGTCTAACAATCTGTCTTTTAATTGGAGGAATTAATCCATTTACACCTAATATATTTACTTATATATTCAGGTTTAATCTAATATCTAGCTTTTTATTTGTTCCATCTGCCTACATTCCTTTTTCTCTCTTTTGCTGTCTTCTTTTGGTCTGTTTGCTCTATATTATTTCATTTTCCCCACCTAACAGCTTGGTACTTTTACTTTTTTTTTTTTTTTTTAAACACCATACAAATGTTTGAACTCCAGCACAGAACTTGGGTGGAGTTTCTGACTCAGGAAGTCTACAGTGGGCCCCCAGAGTGTGCCTCTCTAGCAAGGTCACAGATCCTGCTCGTGTGAACAGTCCACTGACCATACTTTGAGGATCACCAGATGGAAGAAGAAATAGAATAGATATAAAGAGATCGGTAAAGAGATACTATTAACAATTGAAGCAAAACATAACTTTCTGAACTAAATGGCAATGGAAGTTTTTAAAAAAAGTATTGGCTGGGCATGGTGGTGTAGTTCGGGCTGGGTTTCAACTCAGTATGCAGCCCAGGCTGGCTTCAAGCTCACAGGGATCCTCCTGCCTCAGCTTCCTGAGGGCTGGGATGATTTTCAGTTCTTTACACAGATCTATTTTCATATGAAATTGTTCTGACAGGAATCACACATATATGTTCATTACAAAGGAAAAAAAGGATTAACCTTCTACTTTCTAGAATTGAGTTTTCTCCAATGAAATACAGTATCAGTATATGCTGCTGCAATATAATTAGATCAGAACTAGTAAGCTGGGGATTGGATAAGGTGTCAAAGTCCATTTAGTCTATTGCATGGGTCAGATGAATGATACGGAAGAAGCAAATCTAACTATTTCTTTGCATGTGGTTCAGCATACAGAGCACCTTCTCAGTGACCTAATCTGTTAGATTCTGTTACTCAAGAAAGTGGATGTAAAGTGAATTTGTCTAGTTTATTTACAAAAAAAACTTAATAAACGTAATGATCTGAAATCGTAACACTGGTTATTTTGAAAGAAAAAAGGGGGATATTTCTTCAATTCAAAAGTAAAAATTTTTACACTTTGATTTATGTGACCCAGAGAGTATCTAAGGCACAGCATGAGGAATAGTTAGAAACATAAGTAATATTAAAAACCATTCTGTTCAGTACTTTACTGTGAGCAATTATGGTTATTGTAATATAAATGTACTGTTGATTTAGGAACTCAACTGATCATGAAATTCTGCTAAAGACTGAAAAAAATTTAAGCCCAGAGGAAATAAAACTTGACATCTTCATTCATAAGTGAGTGTCAAAAACATTTTATTATAAATAAACAAAATGTGTCAAGAACTCGTAAAAAGCTTTATAATTCTGAGGCAAGTTTGTGATAAAGTAAATGCATTTTTCTCAAATTGTTGCTAAAATATATTGCAACACCACAAATCTCTTTTGATTTTTAGTTTCTGATTAGTTTTTTGATACATAATTCTTGAGGACCTTACAAATACAATTGCGATCTTCATACATGACATCCACCAATGGAGATCAGGGTTAGATCATGAAAAGTAATCTCAAATGTATAGACTGTAGCATCCTGCAGAGTAGATTGTTTCTAAAGAAATATAAAGTAGATGGACAATTAATATATTCTGACCAAGTCTCTGAATACATAATCGTATCAGTCACCTACTCAAAGACCTTCCTTGCCTCGTTGTTAGTTTTGCTCCTAAAACACAAACTTAGTGGCTTAAAACAAAACAAATTTATTATCCAGTTCTGGAGGTCGGAAGTCTAGAACGGGTCTCACTGCACTAAAATCAGGACTCTAGCTGGGCTGTGTCCCTTTCTGGAGGAGGTACAGGGGAGAATCCACTTTCTCAACTTCTCCCACCTTGGAAAAACAGATTACCTGCATTCCGTGGGTCATGCACCTCTTCATTATTCAAAGCTACCAGCAATGGCTGGTTGAGTCTTTCTCAAATTGCTTTACTCTGACTTCCTCTTACGCTTCTGTCTTCTACACTGAAAGATTCTTGTGATTACGCTGGGCTTTACATGCATAATTCAGGGTACTCTCCTATTTTAACATCAACTGATTTGCAGCCTTAACTCCATCTGTAACCTTAATTCCCCTTTGCTATGTAACATAAGATATTCATAGATTTTAGGATTATACTGTGCACATCTTTGAGAAAGGGTACATTATTCTCCCTACCGTGATCCCCCAACATCCACCATACCCATGCTGGCTGTGAAGGACCTCTGTACTACTAGCACTCATTTGTCCTACCACCTTTCCTCCAAAACTTCTCTCTACATGTCCTTTGTTGCAAGCCTGCCAGGGTATCTGCTGACTTCCCAACACAACCCAAACTGTGACACAGCTTTGGTTCCGGCACTTATTTTACTTTGATATTCTTTGTCTTCATCACCCACCCCTTTCCTTACCACCAGGATGAAAAGTTTTCTCCTTAAAGACTAATGGCAAATGTCTCTTTCTCCACGAAGCTTTCCTTTCAACTTTCCACTTTGAATGTACATATCATTGGTACCTCCCTGCAGAACTTGACACTTTGCCATGTTTAACAGTTATCTATGTTCCTATATCCTCTGGTAGATAATAATCTTGAGGGCAGAGTCCTGGATTCATCCTCATTTGCATGTCTGCCAGGCATATGTGAAACACAATCCTTGATTTTCATCTATACTCCACCAATTCTACTTCTCTAGTTTTTCCATCTGCAGCTGCGCTTGTCTTGGAGTCATCCTGGACTGTTCTTTCCCACATTTCCCATTCATCACTGAATTTTACCAAGCCACCTCCACCTTCTGCCTATTCTACTGGACTCCGTTTCCAAACTTGCCTCCGTACCTCTCACTCTGTACCAGTGAACATATGTACATGCACACACAGGCACACACATGTGCAGACACACACACACACAAATTGTATTTTCAGCTCAGCAGCCAGTGGAATCATTTTAGTTTTTAAAGTCTAAATCTGATTATATCTCCACCTTCCTCAATGTCAGGTGCTTACCATGATGCTTCAAATAAATCTGAAGTTTTCCGACCCCTAACCTCACTCCACCTCGTCTGTGCCTGGTTCTGCTCTCCGCGGCCCGGTCTCACTGCGGTTATCCTGCTTCCCATGCAAAGCTGGCAGTCACGAGTCTCACGGCCTTGCACTTGCCGGTGCTCAGCCTGTGGATCCTCCTTCTCCAGCTGTCCACAGGACTCGCTGCTTCGTGTCCTTGTAGCCTCCACGTATCCTCTCACCTTCTTTGGGTCACTATGCAAATGTCACTGTCTTAGACCACGTTTTCTGAGCATCCGTTCCAGAAAGGGATCCTTTGCTTCTTCCGCCACTATTTATACTCTCACCCTGCCTGAATTTCTTTACCCACATATTATTACATGACATTATATTATAAATGTATTTACTGTCTGTTATCCTCCCTCAAAATGTAAGCTCTATGAGTGCACGGTCTCGGTTTTGATCTCTGTTCCAGTCTCAGAATGAAGAGGCCCACATAGCATAAGAGTAAGCATTTACTAAATATTTGTCAATCAGTACGGAGATTCCTCAAAATTCTAGAAATAGAAATTCCATTTGACCCAGCTACATGTCTTCTAGGTATCTTCCTGAAAGAGTAAAATCATCATATTAAAGTGATACATGCATACCCATGTTTATAGCAGCACAACTAATAATAAAGTATGGAAGCAGCCTATATGTCCATCAACAGATGAACAGATAAAGAAAATGTAGTACATACACACAGTGGAGTACTACTTGGCCATAAAGAAAGATAAATTTGAGTCGCTTGTAGGAAAATGGGTGCCTCTGGAGACCATCATGCTAGTGAAATAAATCAGACCAATGAGGTTAAAAATTGCATGTTTTCTAGTATGAGAAACTCAATATGTATATAATTTAAAGAGCAAAATGAGAGGTAGTAAGAAACAGGGAGGTAGACTGAGTGGAGATGGGAAGGAGATCAGGGGAAGAGAGGAGAGGAGACCCCAGGGGAAAGAAGGGGGAGTAAAACTGATCAAAATGTGATACATACATGTATCAATTCTCCAAGAAGACTGTAATATTATATATTACAAATATTCTAATAAAAAAGAGCTATGCAAGAAGAAAAAAATAATTGTCAAATGAAGAATCTCATCTTTGTATCTCCTTCAGTTTTGTATTCAGTATTTTTTTTTTTTCTTTTTGAGATGGGGTCTCACTATGTAGTTCAGGCAGACCTTGAACTCACTATGTAGCCCAGGCTGGCCTCGAACTCGTGGGTCCCAGCAATCCTCCTGCCTCTGCTTCCCACGTGCTGATATTACAGGCATGCACCATCACGCATGTGTGCTTGGTACTTCGATCATCACAGAGCACTGGCTCAACTGCATTTTACATACATTTTCAAATACTATTTAATATAATAACTGTGGAAAAACAAGAAAAGTCACTTCTTCGCGGAGATAAAACTACTGTATAGAAGTTGTTACAACTTAGCTTGGCCTTTTATTACATACTTCTGATATGATGGACTTCCCTGAACCACAAAGTATTTTTAATTGAAAAGGTATTTCAAAGAAGGAGCTCAGAAATTATGGCAGCAGGCCTTGCTTTTTACACAATGTGCTAGGGTGGGGTACCCCACTGTGACTCTGAAGAATACCAAGAAGGTGATAAGTCACAAAGCCTCAAAGTAAGGGACATCCAGCTACAGGGAATGTGCGTAAAGCCTAAAGCCTTTTCTAGTCCTACCTAAATTCTTCTCTTCAATGCATTTTTCTCATTTTTAAGAGTTCTGGCTTCTTAGAAACAGCCTTATCCTTTATTTCTAGGTTATTATCACAGGAAGAAAAAAAGGACCTCAAACATTAAATATATAGTCTCTAATCATCTACTCTCACTTGTCCCTCACACTAGATAGTGGTTTTAAAATTCATCCTTCCTGTTTCATCCAATGTATGTGACAATGCAAAAGCAAATGTCTGGAATTGTGCACCTTCATTTCATTTAAACTAACCAATGTTAAACAATCATTCCCTTACTAATTTTGAATACTTCTCTTCCTTCAGAATTTCCTTCAAGTCTTTTTTTATATCAAGTTCCTATATTGAGAAGCATGAACAACTTTTAAGCTGAAAACACAACTATTAATCACAGTTAAGCCTTTTTGGTTCTAATATTGGGTTTTTTTTTTTTTGATACGGTAGATGAGGATATTTTTCTAGACAGTGGTTTTCATTGCTTTCCTACATAATAGAATTGCTTGCAGAACTTTGGGGAAAAAACACCAATACTCAGGAGCTATCCAAGACCAAATCAGAGTCTCTGAGGGTTGAACCCAAGCACAAGAATGTCCTTTTAAAGTTCCCAGGTAATCCCACTGGGCAATCACAACTGTGAACGCAAGCCTTTAACATACACAACTGTGAGTCACAGAGAGGCAGTCTAATGATGGGAACAGTAGCTGACCCAAAATGAAGATTCTGCTGTGGTTAATCCACACAGCAAATCATCTCTCTGTGGATAATTAGTTAACTTGAATACTATATGACTGGATATAGTTGCTGCTCCGGACAATAAGGATTTGATGCAAAACATAATAACATGAATACAATTTAAAGACATTTTAAAGAAATTAGCAAAGATCAGTATCTCCTATAGTAATTCACAGCTTAAGAAGTTACATATTTGTAATATTCTTTCCCTTCCCTACCTTTTACTGTAATTAATGCTGCAAGCCAAGGGAAAGAGAAACTCCTTGCTCTATTTTTCTAAGAAGTGATTCTTTCTCCTACGTGGATTCTTGTAGTGGTGTGTCTTGAAAAAGAGAAGGTGGAAGGTGATTAGGGTCCACTAAACAAAAGGAATTGACGAAAAACTAGGCCATCAACAAATAGATAAGTAAGACAAGGTAGAGAAAAGATCTGGGTAGCCAAGATGCATCAGGGATGGGTGATGGGCATTGTCTAATTGAAAGAGCACTGTGGAAATAATTACTTATGTATTTAACTTTGCCACAATATTTTGGTTGCCCTTAATTTTTCCACCACCAATTTTTTACAAAAATTCTAAAACTGAGCATTTAATTGATCAAAAATAGAAAGCTGATGCGAAAGAACAAATTTATGTTCTATACATGCTACAATACACCATAAAGAGGATATCATAGATAAAGAAGTGGGCATCAGTTTGGCTGAAGAAACGTCCAAAATTGTTGGAGGTATTATTTATCACTTTCTGTAACATAAATACATTATTTTCCAGTTCTGTAATTGTCTGAATACTTCACTTTATGAGATATGATTCTGTTCAGGTACTTCACCAGAAAAAGCTGTTGCCACCTGGCACTAGGAAAAAAACAGATTCTCAAGTGAGCAAGACAAAAAGAATCTTAGTATTACATAAAGCAACGTGATTGCTTCCAACTGATTTAAAAATCAATGTCTTAATGATTCCAGCTTACTATTTCTACCAGATCCTGCAAAACTGCCTAGAAATTGTGAAGAAGTCTTCTGGTAGTAAATTCAAATCCGCCAATGTCATGATTAGATATTAACTACTGTATGTATATTTAATTTATTAGTGACTGAACCACTATCATAATTAGTAATGTTTCACCAACTGTAACAACTACCAAGTGATGAACTAACATATACTGTCTCAATCATTGCTATCACATGGCACCCATATTATTGGTTCATACTGAAGAAAAGTTTCTGTAACCTTGAGATTTCTTTTTAAATCCCTAAGTATCAAACAGATTTACATTTGTCATTGAGACATTATCACTTCCAGAGCTTGAGAATTATACTCCAAATTCTGTATTCTACATTCTTACTCCTACACTTACTGCCATTGTGTTATCTTCATATTGAGGGCAAATTAATATTCATCTATTAGCAGAAAAACTTTTCTAAGAAAAATCATAATTAAAAATAGTAATTGTTATTTTTCCCAGATTCAACAGGATCATGAGGATTACTACAGATGGTAAGCTTGTGTGAAGCACTTTAAAAACACCGATTCAGGATTTTTTTTTTAGATTAACAGAAATGTATCTTGCCACATTTAATAGAAAGATTTCCATTTCGTTTTCACTAGTTTTCTGCTTGGTCTTCGAGCATGGCCCTCACAAACAGAAAACGTTTCAGTTAACTTGTAAAAACAAACACACCATCACTTTGACAGTTAAGCACCAAGGATAGTAGAAAAGACGAAAGAAGGTGCAATAGGAAGCTCAATTAGTTCACAGACAGAAGACACTGCTTTTTATAAGTGTTCTCTTCCACTGGGAACAGTTTTCTGAGGCTCGCTCTGCTCTCCACCCCGTGTGTCCTAAAGGTTTTTTTGTTTTGTTTTTTCCCTTATGACATGGAAAGAAGTTGTCAGGAAAGGACTATTTGGTACATTTCACTGAAACTTTGCGTTTTCAGTAAGTCTGAACTCTTCTCTGGACCGCACCGGAGAGTCCCTACAGTCTACTGGGATACCTCTAGACAGCCCCTCACCAAATAGGCCCCCACAGCATTTCGCATTTGATGACAGGCTGGTTGTCGACCCCCCAAAACTCAGCTTTAGACCCCAAGCTGTGTGAAAAACGTCTGTGGAAGGCTAAAAGGCGAAAAAAATCTCTCTTGGAACTTTCAAAGACCTAAGCGGCCCACGCACGCCCCACTGAAAGTCCTTCCTGGGAGATCTCACGGCCAGCTGAAGCTCCGAGCCTCCCTGGCCGCCCTGCACGCAAACAGGGGGATCCCCGCTGCCCTACAGCTTCAATCGAAAAGTTCACTTTCTCCGCTCCTTCCGGTCTCCAAACTCCGGGCCGGGGCTGGGTCGTGGCTCAGAATCTGAGTCCAGACAAGACAGGTGCGCAAAGAGGCCGTGCGCACCGCTGTGGGCTGCAGGCTCGCAGGCACGACCCAGCGCAGGGCCGGCGTGTGCGCGAAGCCACCCGCGCGGGAACCCCGGAGCTGCCTCCGGCCCCGCAGAGCTGCTCGGCAGAGAGGCGCCCCCGGCGCTCCCGGCGCGCGGGGCGTCCTTACCTTAGGGTTGGTGAGCAGCTGTTGCTCGTCGCTGTGCAGCAGCGCCCTGGAGTTGGACTCCGAGTTGTTCACGTAGACCTGCACGCAGGGGTACTGCGAGGTGCCCCTGCAGTCGGCGCCACAGGTGAAGGTGCACTCGAACACCTCGCCGATCTGCTGCACCGACAGCACCGTGCAGTTGGCCGCCGTGGCTTGCAGATCTTGCAGCGCGGGACTGAGCCAGCAGAAGCCGAAGATGAAGAGCGACACGACGCCGGAGATGATGAGGAACAAGCCCAGCCGGATGCTCTTGTCCTCGGCTTCCGTGTACTCGTAAGCCACCCGGAGCTTCGCCATCGCCCCCCACTCCCGTCGGCCGCGGGCCCCCGCCCCCTCCCGCCCCCTCCCGCCCCCGGCGCCGAGCCCGACCGCCTCGGGCGGGAGGAGCCGCCGCCGCCGCTGCCGCCGCGCGACAGCAGGGGAGTGGGCGGCGAGGGGGCGCGCGCGAGAACAAAGGGGCCGCGGCCGGCGACGCCCCGGGCTCAGCGGCGCCGCTGCCCCCGGCCCGGCCGCCGCCTCAGAGCGCCGGGCTTCCTCGGGCGCGGAGAGCGCGCCGACCGCTCGCGCCGCCAGCGCCCCCTGCCAGCCGCCGCCCCCGCGCGCTCCGCGGCGCCCCGACCCCGCCTCCGCTCGCCGGGTGGCTCCTGGTCGCCATCGCCCGCCAGCGCGGCACGGCGGCCTCGCCCGGTAGCGGCCCCGAGGCGGCAGCGGCTGGGGTGGGGCCGGGACAGGCTCCCCGCGCGGGAGGTGGCTGCGCCCGCCCCGCCCCGCCCCGCCCCGGGGCGTCACGGGCCCCGGGATCCTCGCCAGATCCTCTGGTGCGCCGCCCGAGAGGGGAGCTTCGCGGCGACAGAGCCTAGCACGAGAGAAAGTTTAAAAACAAACAGAAAAGAGGGCGAGGCTGCAGGCGAGCGGAGCGGCGGGAACCCTGAACTCCGCGCGGGGAGCGCTCCGCGGCCAGGAGCGCGCACGGGCGGAAGGCGCGAGGCGGGGGCGCCCCGCGAGCCCTCCCGTCGGCCCGCAGCGGCCCGGGGCTCCCGGCCCTGCCCGCTGCGGGAGTGAGGAAACGGGCAGAGTCGCGCGCAGTTTATCCTGCAGGCTGCACGCGTGGGGGCAGCACCCCGCAACTAGCAGCGTGGAGCAGACTTGCTGCCTGCGTCCTCGGCGGACCTCACGGGAAACTTGGGTCCCTGGCGCCTGGGTTGACCCCGACTTGATTCGCCCCCAGGACTGGGGCTGAGGAGAGACTGAAGGAAACAGGGGGAGGCTTGCAGCCTGGAAAAAGGGAAAGAGACACCACTTTCCCCATCAGGACCGTCCCCTCTCTTGAGCACAGACTCCTTCCTGTTCTGGAGGAGTCTTGCCAACCCCTGCCCCGCACGCCCCGGGATTTGTAGATGAACATGCAGACCCACTATGGGACAAGTGCCGTTACCAGAGCTGCTCTCTGGTCCCTTATTCTTCCTTTTGCTCCCTGCACCCCTACCCTGCCCATTGCCCATGCACACCTTTAAGGACCTTTTCGTGACCTCGTGTTTTTTTTTTTGTTTGTTTGTTTTTTTGGTCTGGTTTGGTTTTTTCAAATTATAATTAATTACCTTTTCCCAAACAACACTTCTGTCATAAAACCAAACTTGAGAAGTATCTCGAGCTACGTTTTGAAGAATAAAATCACGATATTCATCTCTTTTCACCTCTTTCTCTTGTTTTGCAAGTCCCAAAAGAATATAGCCTTAATTAAATTGAACTATTCCCTTGAAGAATATCAAACACAAAATCATGGAATTCTTCTCTTTCTTGGATTTAATATGTTACTAAACTGGAATTGAGTACCTCTCCAGTGTAGTTTTGATAAGATCATTTTGAAGTACAACATTCTTTTATGTGAAACGTTAAGAAATACTTTTAAGAAA
The DNA here is from genome assembly GCA_004026905.1 of Hystrix cristata. NCBI lineage: Eukaryota > Metazoa > Chordata > Mammalia > Rodentia > Hystricidae > Hystrix > Hystrix cristata. Next base: position 57,152 of record PVJO010007464.1, on the reverse strand, counting down.
TGAGCAAGTTTAATTACAACAAGATTCTGCGTGTTTTTCTGAATAAGATGCAGGGTTTGGAAAACTTCCAAATTAGGAAGGTATGTTATTTAATACCTGTCAAGTTCGAGATTTCTTTTTTTTAAACAGAAGAATTGTATTATTTTCTTCCTTTTCTGTTGTCATGACAATTAAGCTTACATTACCTGAAAGGAAAAGTAAGTTTAATGGTTGAAACAAGTTAACCTAAAATCACTAATCTTAACTTTGATTCCCCCCCCCCCCATGGCAGATTATGTGTTCTTTTTAAGAAGGCTAAAGCCTCATCTGGTCGGAGATAGTAATGAGCAAGTAGCAAAACCCAGTTATGCTGAGGGATTGATCGTTGAGCTAGAATTGATTCAGATTAATGCTCACAAAACGAAAGTGGGGGTGGCTAAGAATAAGTTAATAAACGATTCATTTTTCGATGATTCTAGAGCTTTAAGTGTCTGAGGCATGAAACCTCTCAAAACGAAATGGTCTTCAAACAATATCAGAAACAATGTCAAGTACACTATCAAAAAATTCTGTCAATCTTTGAAACCATTTTTCTAGTTCTGCATTTAGTCACTTTTTTCCTTACAGTTATTTTCAAATTAGTTGAAGGAATCGTTCCCATCCAATCTTCTGTTAAACGTTTTTGTCTATTTCCTATTTTAAAATCAGCTTTTTTTTTTTTAAACAGGGTAGCCTACTACGGAGATCAGGCTGGCCTTACACTCACTACTGTATGTAGCCCAAGCTAGCCTCGAACTCTGAGCAATCCTCCTGCCTCAGCCTTTGGAATGCTGGGATTACAGGCATACACCACCATGCTGGCTCTTTCTTACTGAAAGGTAAACATATCAGACTTCCCGAATTAAATCAATTTCTGTATGCATCCTTAAACACTACAAACGTTTGTCTGTTGTTCTTTATACCTCCTTTACATGAGGTAGGCTGCCTTCTCAACGTTCCCAAGGAAGACTGGATATATAGGCTCCTCAGTTTTAGAAACAAGTCATCATGACTCTGAAATGAGAATGGTATTAAGAACCCTAGGGATCTCAGAAATGCGGATTTCTGAAGTCATTTAGCATCTTACATTCCCTGTGAAAGGCAGAAGCAGCGGCTAGTATTTTCTCTGAATAGTGTTCCACGAAATGAAAGATACAAAAATGTAATACACAGAATCGGACTCACTCACTTTATGTGTATTATTTGTCTGCAGCACTTTGTTTGACTTCAGTAGAATCATGCCCATAAATTTTCATTTAAAAGAAAAATAAGAGCTATCTAAACAAGGACATTAAAACCATTGTTATTTATGATCATTTTGTTCTTATGAACTATATCCCTTAAAAAGTCCTGTGACATGTCTCGAGTTGCAAAATTTTATCTTGTATGAGTAGAGATTTTTTATTAAAAGATTTGAAGAACAATTAGTGGAAGGAAGGCTTTTGTGTCCTAGGAATAGAAGGAAATTTAAGAGCATATTGGCAAAGTGTCTATAAATTATTTCAAAATATTGACACATTGGGAAGTTTTTCAATAACTGTTACTACATGCTTAGTAAAAATATGCAGGTGAGGAAATTTATTTGTCATCACCTTTTTTCATTAAAATTCATGTTAGACCTTTAAAACTAGGATAATTAGATAAATGTGTGATCCAACAAAGAAAACCATGTAAAAACATTTTATCTTTTAATTTTGATCCAGCAGATACAATTGCAGAAAACTGGGTTTCCTTTTTATGTGGTCTTTAAAATGTTTAGTTATGCTAAATGATTTCTAGCTTATGACTACCAAGAAATTAACTTTCTTTACATGTCCCATTGTGAATTTTAAATGTTTGTTACTAGAATTTTAAATGCAAAATTAATTTCCTTGTGGCCACTATTTTTTCCTATTTTTACTGGCCATAAACTTTACCTATTATATTGAACATACGATTATTAGTGAGAACACTATTTCTAGATATTTATAATCGGTATGTTAGAGCAGAAGAGGATCTTAAATATCATCTAGTTCAGCACTAACAAGGAAGCTCCCTAAGGCTTGCATTTTGTTTGAAAGAATATTTAAGATGTTTTTTAAAAGTTCAAATTTAGGTTTGCATACATCCTTTATGTTTGTGATTTGAGGGGAAAAACCCCCACTGATAATCACTTCATATTAGTAAATTCTTAGTATCAAACTGGTAATGCTAGCTACAAGTTCCTAAATTCTCACTCACTGTCAAGTATTTCATGTTAAGTGAATTTCTATGGGAGAACTATATCTATATCTATATCTATATTTCAGCTTTGGAGTTAGAAGCCAAGAGGTAGCCAAGCCTATATCTGTCGAACAACTATTATAAACTAGGTTATTTTAAAACACTCTAATTTAATCATCTCATGAGAAGAACAAAATTCAGAGCAATTAAGTAATTTTTTTCAAGGCTGCACACATCAGGGCCAGGAGATTCCAAGGTATGTTGTTTTTCTACTGTGTCATCCATAATAAAGTGTAGATAATGCGAAAGTTTTAGTAATAAAGTGTAGGTAATGCAAAAAGCATTTATGGATGGATTTCAAATGTATGTATATACTTGTATTCAAGAATAGAGTTGATCAAAATCCCTACTATGAAATCTAACTATGAATGAGAGAGTAAGTAGAGGATTCTGCAGCCAATGACTACATCTGGTACTCCTGTTTGACTCTGAATCACATGTGTGTTGAAAAAAGCTTTTTCAGATGCATAACATATAAGTAATACTGTCTTCTGTGAGATTAAGTGTAGTATTTACATTACTAGTGGCTTGTTAGAAACTAAAGCTAGATTCAAAGTAGATGTATTCAGGGAATACCTAGATGCTAATAAAATACGTCATTATATCACTCTAGGGTAGGACAAAATCTTGTTCTCCTAATGCAGAAAATCACCTAATATTTATAATAACAGTTTTCCTTACCTTCAGTTGCACACTTTCAGTGATGGAAAATCCATTAACAACTTTTTTTTGGACCTTTATAAAACTGAAGTACTACTTTCTTATTAGACATTGAAATCTACATTGCCATGATATCCATGCGATGGTCCTCATTCCGCCCTCTGGTTTTACATAGGATACAGAATACTTGTAAGCATAGAGCAGCGGTGGCAAACCTGTGGCCCATGTGCTGTGGCGGGCTGTTTGTATCCCTGAAAGATCTAAAAGGCTTGCTATCACTGGTATAAAGCCCTACATCTGACTCCACTTTAGATGTGGGAAGACAACCATTATCCTTCCTAGACCTTTTGCTAATCTTCCAGTTGAATCTTCAGTAGTCTCCTTCCACAGGGTTTAGAAACAAAGGTTTTATCCTTACCCGAAAGTGCTAAGACATTAAATTCAGAACTGGAAAGGATATCGTACTTTAATGTTCTCTAAAACAAAACTGTACCTTTCTTTTCCATTCTCTCTAATCACAAACACTTCTAGGATGGTGGATTTTATTTTCACCATCAATGTCACCACAAAGATAGAAAGCCAGGGAAATGATTTTGCTTTATCTTTGAGAGAACCTGTGTTCCAAATAGTGTTTTGCAAGTCAACGATTCAAAATTTAAATCTACATTAACAGAATGAACTGGAAAATACACAACTTTAGATAAAAAGGCAGAAATGACTTGCATTATAAGAACAGGCGTAGCTTTTATGTAATGATTTTGTTTGTAGTATTAATCATTTGGAGACAAATTACTTAAAACACTAATCTTCATAAGAAGGGAAGTATTTAACGACTCAGAGGCAGCCCGTTTTTCATGTGCCCCTGCATATGGTAATTAACACTGTATCTTAAAATAAATGTTCAGTATGTAACAGATTTAAGAGGTAGCTTCTAAACATTCTGGATGCCCCAAATCTTTATTTTTATACACAAGAAGATGAAACTATTTATGTCATTCTCTCATATAATGGTTTCTTGAGATGTATAATTTTGAAGAAATGTTTAAGTTTTTCTATTGTGGGGTTGGGCATTTAGCTCAGTGGTAAAGCGCTTGCCTAGCAAGTACAAGGCCCAGAGTTTGATCCCCAGCACCCCCACAAAAGTTTTTCTATTGCGAATGACTATCAGAAGCCCTGACTAAAAAGAATCAAGCAGACTCAGACATTTGTGGATATAGCATCCTTGAAATTTGAGACATTTCTTCTAAAATGTCTGAAGATCTCTTATGTTATCAAAATTATCTTAGCTATGTACTAAAGAAGATACTGACCTGAAGAAAAGTGCTTTATCCTAAATTTTAAGAATCAAATTATGTAGTCAAAATGTCACGTAGGTCAAAAGCAAATGGAAATTACCAAACATTACATTTTGCTAATTGGCCACTCTGATTCATACTGAAAAATTTGGTTTTTCTCAGCTAGTAACCTCAACTGCTTGAAGGAACTAACACTTTAAGCATAAATACAGACAGTCTTATTTTACTGTGTTTGTGGTAGGGCAGGTGCCTACCATAGGCCTTGGAAATGAAAACTAAATTTTATGAAAATGAAAAACTGGTTTTGCCTTACAGAAGAGAAGTAGTCTATTAGCTGAAGTATTTTAGCATGTATCAACTGATTTGTGGTTTGAATAGCAATTACAACAATTATGATCACTGTCAATTTTATGACTTCTCTCAGAAAACTGTAGGATAAATATATGGAAATGGTTAGCTTTTTACAGAGTCTTATGACTATTGAGCTCTGATAAGAAAATACAGCATAACACCTTGTCAAGTCATAGTATGTACAAAACTGGGTTTTTAAAACTTCCAATTAATGAACACATTGACAAAGCGTGGAGTTGCCATTAGCAGTTTTTATACACACGAACTGTAGTAGTAATCTTAAAATCCAGCAAAAACATTTCCAGAAAAATAGCCAAGGTAGAGCAGCTTTGTTGCTTTACACTTAGGGATGGATTCAGCTTTCCTTCTGGTCTGCTAATAAATACTATTGTAATAAGAAGGCCTCTGCATTGGAAAACTAGATCTTACAGCACAAATGAATGCCCTGATGCACAGGAACCATCCCAAGGTTAACTTAGCATTTCACCAGAAATTTGAGTTTATCCTAGTTAGTATTTGTATAGTGGGCAGTGTCACGGGTAGTTCAATAACTTCAGATGTGATTTTTGGTATTTGCTAAACTACCTATTCCTTCCCCTTTCCCAGACATTTGAAAATCGCAATATTTGAAGGTGAGCCCTAAAATGGAAATTATTAAATATTCCCCAGGTGATTCTCAGGCGTATTAGTTTGAGAATTATCTCTCTAGAAGATAACTTCGTTAAGTCCCTATAGCAGTAGTGGTGAACCTATGGCATGTGTGCCGCAGCTGGCTCTTTATCATTGAAAGCTCTAAAAGATTCGCCATCATTGCTCTATAGTTATCTCAATACAAACTGAGCCTTTTTAACGTCACATATAATGTTTTTAAAAATAGGAAATCGTACTCAATTTATGTGACCACTACTGTAGCAGAGAATGCACACTAAAATGTTAATTTCAGGAAGCTACTTCATGACTTAAAACTCTTGAATGCAGAACTAAAATACAGGCCTATCTGGTGCCTATAATTTTTACTTGTGCTTTATTAAGTTTCCTTTCCTGCTCCTAATATCAAAGGGGGGGCTAGGTAAGTTGCCTTTTTAAAATTTAAATTTCTTTTTTAACAGCATATACTTTAAGTATATACTTTTTATCCCTGATGACATCAGTCTGCAACTTCGGATCAAGAAAAGCCTAGAAGTTATCAAATCCAGATTTTTAAAAATTTTTATTTAAAAATTGTCGATGACAATCCTGTCATCTGGTTCCTGCTAGAATTTTTACTGGCAGCATCCTTACTTCATGAAGCAGCCAGTACTGTGGGACAGTTACAAAACTATAAGCTGTCTCATTCAACTTCCAACTTTTACTTGAACACACGCCGTCTTCTTCAGTCAATTCTTCCTTATTTAAAGACAGTTGCCATGTCTCCCCTTAGTTGTCTTCTCTTCTCCTAGCTTCACATCATTGTAAAATGCACACGTCCCTCACATAACAGAGATATATCTTTTAATTGGTGGCTTTTCCTACTTTACCTACCTTTCTTTCCTCAGTGGCACATAAAATGGTGTACAACTGTGGGCAATTAGGTTAGCTGAAACACTAATTTTTCCATTCACTTTAATACTTTTTAATTAATCAAAGCTATTCAACTCCTTGCCTTATGCACAGAAAATTATCTCACCAGTCTCTCCTTAGTTATGTTCTATGAGGTTAAATCTAATGCCTTACAAAGCTACTAATTTCACAATCTTAATTACCAGGAGGGGTATGTAGCTCAGTGATGCAGTCCTTCCTAGGATGTATAAGGCCTGGGATTCAACTCCTAGCACCACCAAACAACACAAAAAATAATTACTTTTTAATATTGCACTAAAATCTTTTCTATTGGTCCTTGTTCTGCTCTTCTATAAGGCAAGTGAATCTTGCCTTTCACTGCTCTTATATTTGATACTTGAAGACAAATACTGTGCTTTCAAAGTTTATTCTATAATGCTAAGCATTTGTACTTTGTTTTTTGGTAACAATTTACTGAAAAATGGATACTAAAAGCAGTCTCATGATAGGTTCTTCACACAGTATACAATAATGCACGTAAAAAGTGTTTCTTGGCAGCTGAAAGGCAAGCCCAGTTCCTTCCCCGTCTGGCCTTCCCCAGATAAGCAGCTCTTAAAATACAGCATCCTAATTGGACCTGGCCTTTCAGATGTGTGGTGACTATTTCAAAGACAGCAGTATTCTTAGGGTTGGATTTAGAAGGCTCGGCAAGCGCAAGGCCCCAAGTTCGATCTCCAGCAACAACCCCAGCCCCGCAAAAAGCAGGCAGAGTGGAATTCCCATCTTGTTTGCAGCACTGCACTTTTCGTAATGTAGCTGAAGGTTACATTAGTATTGCTGGCAATGGAATCACAATTCATCTTGATCTACATACACCACCCAAGGTATGTTATATTCTACCACTCTTTATTTTTTTACCATTGAAAATATAAAACTAAATAATTTTATCCTGCTTCAATATAGCTTACTAGAGTCAATCAACACACCAAACTATTGGGTTAGATTTAGATAACAATTTTGGCTTTCAGTATGTTTATGTGCTTCATCTCCCAGTTCTGCCATCTATTTGTGGTGTACTCTAATTCCCTGGTAATGCCAGTAAGCAAGGAGAGCGTTTGTGACATGCTATCAGGGTCCAGATTTTAGAAACTAAAGACATCTCAATGTATGGCTTATCTCATTCTTCAGAGACTTTTTGTTTTCCTTTCAGTGCTAGGGATTGAACTCAGGGACTCATGCATACTAGGCAAGCATGCTACCACTGAGCTGTATCCCTAGCTCCAGAAACTATCCTAAGAGTCTCATTACTGGATCTCTGGGTTCTTTATAAACTACATAGACAAACCATGGTTAACAGAACAGTTATTACAGACACTGTCTTTGTTTCCACTTATTTCAGCAACTCTTTTTGCAAAAAATTAATGCAAATCTAATTTTTTTTTTTTTGGTACCAGAGATCGAACTCAGGGCCTTGCACTTGCAGGGCAAGCACTCTAACCACTGAGCTAAATCCCCAGCCTCTAATGCAAATGAATGAAAAGAGAATTCAAAGAAAGAATCGAATTTAAGATAGAGAGGAAATTTCAAAAATTTGAAAATTAGAATGTTTAAAAGACTGTTACGAAAATAAAATTACAGCAGGATAGTAAATTATTTCAAACCCAGTGTTTTAATTTGTACATTTTATTTTCAAATTGAAATATCAAATTGTACCATTCAATCAACAAGTATTCATCGAGCACCTTCTGTCCCAATTTCAGTGGCAAAAAGGAAAAGATCAATTAAATGGTTGGCTTTATAGACGCTGTAAGAATTTAAATAAAATCTCAGTTCTTAAATTTATTAAATCTAAGGAAAAGTATTTTTGCAATGGAAAACCCCTAAAAATGGAATTTTATCATATAAATTATAGTACCACCTGAAGAACAACAGATGTTTGCTATCAAATAGATTAAAGGACTTCTTTCTGTAACTAAACAACTTCAGTTTCCAGAGAGCCAATTATAGTTTAATCTCAAAATTTATGTAACATAGCGATATATCTATTTTACTAGCTATACAGGGGAAACTACAAAATTGAATCTCTGAGGGGAATAAAAGTGAAATATAATTAGTTTAAATCAACTTCCATATTATGTATAATCACGTTATAAAATCAAGGACTGTAAGTTTTATTAAATAGTTTAATGTAATATTTTAAAGATTTTAAATAGGAATCATTTTAATTGTGTTTAGGTCCAGAGGTAATATCTGATAATCAACAAGTTATGAGAATTGCTTAACATGCAAGAGTTTCCTAATTTAGATGATGCAGGTAAAGAACTGAGAAAACTGGAAAATGTGCAACTAAAAATTCTTGTCTAAGGCAGTTAAAAAGAAAGGAAAAGTTAAAGCCAACACAATAAACCACTTAATATGAGCAATCTTGTTTATCTGAGCCTTCCATACAGTAAAAAGTTATGGCCATGCTTCAGCTGAGACTTTATATTATGTTGTATTCATAAGCATAAAGATTCCTTATCATTTTCCTCCCACTTGTTTCTTATGGTTATGTAGGAAAAGTTACATTTTACAAGGTAAATTATTATGAAAAGATGTAATCTTTATTTCTTTAAAGAAACTGATTTCTATGATTTGACTCTGGTCAAATTAACAGTGTTTGTCATTTTTTTTCAAACTGTAATTATACAAGTGGCATCTTTGATACTGAAGAGATGCTTTGGTTTAATTCAGAATGATAAAAAATACCCTAATTTTTATCAGTTTCTGGTATTTCAAAATACATAGAAAATGTAAATTTTAAAGCCATTTTACATTCTTGATACAGCAATGTCATAAATGTTTAATTTTCGAACATGATTTGGTAAATGTCAACAAACTTCTCACTCTTATAGAAAAATAGGTTAAAAATGAAACTTCAGTCAAAACTTGCACCCTTTTTTCTAATTCTCTATCGGTAGGTTCTGCTTTGGTAGCCTCAGCCTTCAGACATTTTTATATATAGTATTTATATGAGAAAAGAATCCATCCACTTTTAAATATGAAATATTCAGGCCAGCAAACTGAAGATAAAGTCTATCCCACCTCACTTTTTGGCTTACCTTAATTTGCACTACTTCATAAAGATAAATCTCAAAGGTCTATCAGGAAATTCCTCAGGAATTTCTCATAAAAGTATTTTGATTGGGTCCCAAGTGTGTTCAAGTTGTTTTACTTCTAATGCTACCATAACCCATTTAAAAAGGTTTTCTCTGTTAATACTTGGACTGTCTACATTTTTAACCTACAGGTGAAATGATTCACTGTGGTTCTATTAAATTATTTGTTGAAAGCTGAAAAAAAGACACTTTAAATTTAATCACACCATTCAGTTTGCTATTTGTAAAACTTCAGGGTTTTTCCTCTATTTTTCATGTTGAAGAAATAATTTCACAATTTCAAATCAAAGTCAACACTGCAGTGAGGAGAGCTTTTCTACTTTATTACAAAGAGAAGAAGCCTTTATGTGGTCAGAAAATACAAGATTGATCTTTTTCTCTTCCTATGAAACGCTGCTGTTCAAACAGCCAGAGTGAATTGTCTCAGTTCACTTCTTTAAGTCCCATCACATTCACTTGGGTATGGATGTCCTTGGCTGCTGAAAATCTGGCCCTTTAGTGCACAGGGCGACAAAGTCCCCTGACCAGCAGTTCCAGAATGTCCCATTTTTCATATATTGCATCCATGCACACCTCCTAAAAATGAGGTACAGCAGGGCAAACATTTTCCAAAATAGATGTCATATATATAATATATACACATTCGTACATACATACCTTTATTCATGTGATGTCCAAAAATTTAAAAAAAATGTACACATTTATTACAAAATCGTAACAAAGACTGGACAGTGTTTTGCTCATTCTGGAAAGATGAAGCTCAGTAATAACACAACCCTGGAGACCATCCAGAGACTGTGGCAATATCTTTCTTCTCAACAGTCAGATATTCTTGCATTTAAGCTCGGCGGAACTGCCTTTCAAAAACAGAACGGGAAGTAAAATGAAGGAAGCAGACCTTGCTCATCTTTCCAAATGAAATACGAGAAGGATCTTCACATAAAAATGCACAAACATTTGTTATTTTATTACCAATAGTGCTACAATGAACAATGCAAATTTTGTGGTCTAATTCTGTTGAGTCTTTTGTGGGTTTTCTTTTTACATTTAAGAAACTAAATGGTAAGCTTCTGTCAGTGTACTTGCTTGTCTTTACAGACTCAAGTCTGTCTGCTGGCAAAAAAGAAAATAAATGAAAAGATTTCAGACCCTGCTCAAACTAGAGAAAAAAAATTACAAATTTAGTTGTTGGGCAGCACATAATTAGTAAGGCAGGACCTTAAATGGTGACCCTTTGTGTAAGCCAATTGCCAGATCCTCAAGGAATTAAAACCAGGGTGCCTGAGCCACATCAGTTCTGCAGTAATGTTGAGTATTGTGCTGAGACAGCCATACCCCAAGAAAAGGGAAGTCTTTTTAGAAGGCTTGCTGAGCAGGGTTGTAGTTGAAGGTGGATGGCAGGTGAGGCCGTTCTTCTAATTTGTCATATTCCAGATGGAACTCCTAAAATAAATAAATAAATAAATAAATAAATAAGAAATTCAAACGATTCCACTTCCTTTTGATGTCAAATTTCTGTCAAAACACATTCTAGTTTATCAACAATTAAAACACCTACATATAAGAAAGACCACAGACGCATATATACGAACTCTGTTAAGCAGAATATAGCTTGAAGAAAAATGATGTAGTTTTTGTTAAGTACAAAAATATAAACTAAGAGGCTACTTATGAAAGTTTATTTACTGAGATTCTGTGCCCTTTTTAACTTAAAAATAAGACAGGAAATTACTATCACTCTAATGTAAAGTATAGAAAATTACAACGTATTTTAAAATAAAGTATAAAAACCTAAAACTTTACTTTTCGTCCATGAAAAACTTTAAACTATTTTTCCCAATTTATTACCACACTTTTAAAAAAATTATTCTAACCTTATTAAATTCTGAGGAAAACAATGAACTTCAATTCACATCTCCAGAACTTCCTGTTTTATAAACTCAAAACCCTAACATAAAGATAATTCAATTGCCACTCAAGGCAGTAGCCAGGTCTGGTGGCACATGCCTGTAATCTGGGCTACTTGGGAGAGTGAGGCTGGACGATTCAAAGTCTGAAGCCAGCCAGAGGAACACAGTGAAACACCGCTTCAAAACAAAAAAAAAGGGGGCTAATGATGTATGTAATTCAGGAGTATCATGCTTGCCTCCTATGTACAAGGACCTGGGTGCAATCCCCTACACTGAGAGGATGCCGCTAGACAGCAGTTTTACTATAGGCACATCTGAAGATTAAGTAGATTTCTCATTTTAATCAAACTTTCAAATTATATTGACTCCACAGGTTTTCAATTTAAGAATGATAACTTTTTTGATACTTTCAAGCTCAACAATAGAGATTATATGTATTTAAAAAAAGAAAACCTATAATACAAATTCCTCTGCAACTCCAAAAATAAGATGTTCTAAAATTACTAACTATAATCTATAATTTAATTAGCATGAACTATTACTGTATAACCCCATTTAAAGAATTATGAGCATTAATAAGTATCATGTATTAAAGATAAACCAACAAGTAACATTAGCAACCATGGGTTAACATATTTTGCCTTATGTGTCTGGTTTCCAGTTAAATCCATAATGGATATTCCATTATTAAAAATGAAAACTTAGATAATAATAATCAAACTTTCTGACACAGAACCAGTATTTAAAATGAAAGGATATTATTTTAACAATTACAGATATATCAGATAATTTTTTGAAAGCCTAGTTAGGCACCAAAACTGGAGATACAGCTATGTTTATTCTAATCTTTATATAAACTGTAAGGTAGAGAATTATTATTTTCATTTCGTACTACAGGAGATGAGGGTCATAGTAAATTATCAAAGTTGTACAATAAACAGCATTCCTAGGATTAGGATTGGGACACAAAAGTTTGTATCCTTTCTAGTTACCACATTCTTTTTAATTTGTTTAGTTTGAGATGTAAAATGAGTTTACTTCACTACACCCAAATCCAGAAAAAAGTGTGAAAAATAAAGTCCCCTGACAAAAGTTTATAAAGGCGCACTATGGCAATTTAACCTTCTTTAAAAGGATTTGATTATAACAGAATAATTAAGGCGAAAAGGCCATCTACCATCACAACCACTTAAGTCCCCTAGTCCAACCACATAGCAGCTGCTTCCACTTCCCACCCCTGTCTAGGAGTTCAAAGAATTTTATGGCTTGGCTAAAGGCAAAACTCCAAATTAGTAAAGAAAATACCTCTGTTAAGTCACACTTTTTAAATTAACACTGACTTTAATTTCCAAAGTGTATGTAGGGGTGGAAAGCCTATTTGTAACTTAGTTTAGCCTAACTATCTAAGTTACATAAATTAAAATTCTATTCATACTGATGAACCAAATTGTATTATTAGAATTTAAATGAGATTACTCCCATCAGTGTACATATTTCTCCTATCTACTAAGGAAAAGATAAGTTTAAACCTAAGAAACACAAATAATAATTAAAAAATCTTCAACAGAGGTTATTTAAGTCAAATTATATTTGACCAATTATAGTATATAGGTCAAATTTTGTCAAATGAGTTTTAATTTTTTGGTCCTCCATATATTTTTATTCTTCAAGTACATAAAGTTTACACTGGTACCTTTTTGTTCTCTAATTTTATGTAACTTGATTATACGACACATAAGCATACCCTTGAACATTCTGTAGGATGGAGAAATGTGTCTGTATGGATTACTACTATTTAATGCTTGGAACAATGCCAGGCCTCTAGCATAAGTGTTATTAATAGCTGATAAATTGTTACAAACGAACTTTCTTCATTTGCTTTCAGAACAGAACACTTAACTTTGATGTACTACTTTAAAATTATGCATTGCATGGCCTATTTGCATAATTACTTTCAATGGAAAAATAAATTTTAGATTATAGAATAATGATTTAAAGGACTAGAAAGTTTTAGATACATTTAAAACAATTTTAATGACTCTAAGTTTCTTCTGTTAATAAAATTAAGGTATATGTTTCAAAAAGTTACTTGTTTAATTCAAGGAGAACCGAAATTCACTGGATTCAGATGATCAAATAAATTCTTACAAAAACAATGTCATCACAATGTCTTTACATCACTAATGTAAAGAAACACTGCAGGAATTTTTTTATATTTTCCAAAATGCTGATTTTTCTCTTACCTATAAATCTGTATTAATTTATATTTTAGGAAGTAGTACACTAACTTAAATGTATTTACTAGAAATGCTTTGAAGAAAAGCACATATTACCAAAGTGTAAAGATGTACTATACGTACCAGTAAAATTAAAGGAAAAACCCCCACATTTATACCATGCTACAATAGGAACACATACAATACAACAGCAACTACAACTACCACTACTACTACTACTACCACCATAAATCAAATACCCAATATGTGTCAAGCATTGTATTCAGGGTGTGTGTGTGTGTGTGTGTGTATGTGTGTTAAAATCTCAGTCTTCATAATAATCTAGAAGAAATTACCATCTTCAATTTACAAAAAAAGAAAACAGGGATGGAAAACTTGTGGAACATCCAAGCAGATATAGCAGAAATAGGAGTTAAATCCTAATCCATAATACAAAGGCTATGGCCTCTGGCTATATCAAACTTCTTAAAAGAGCTAGTAAAATATATAGTACCTCATGTACTATTTTTAATTATTTCTATTTAAAATTTTAAGTCATATGTATAGTTTTTGAAGCCAAGATATTCATATTTATTCAAATTGTTAAAATAACTCAGATACAGTATATGGGCTTCGTCTGAGAACTAATGCTTTTTACCAAGAAACCTAAATATAATAATAAAAACTATTTAACCTCTGGTGTGTTTTTCATTTTCGTAATTATTTGCTGGGCTCATTTTTGCCTTTTCCAAATTTTATATATTATTTTCTTGGGATGTCAAACCTTTGAGATGTATATCTGGTAAACATTTTACATTGACTTCTTAAAGTGTAAACTTTCTATCAGTTAAGTAGAGGTGATTAAAAACAAACACACACACACACACACACACACATAAACACACACACAAACCAACAAATATTGTCCAAAAACTGTTAGAAATATTTTTTTCTTCATTTAAATTTACCAAAATGAAATAAAACTAACTCCTGAGTTTATAATCCTAAGAATCACTGACAGAAAATGTATTCAGGGAAACACCAGTGGCTCTGTGAAATCAGACAATGTGTGCTATGGGCTATATTCACCACTAGGTAGACTACACACAAGGTACTAAACACAGATGTGAAATACGCATTGACACTGATGGAAATTTTGCACATGGGACAGTTATACATTTTTGTGAGGCAAAGTTGCAAAACAACAATCAACCACCCATTTTCCCTCAAAATGTAGCATAGTGGTCATAGGAATAGTAATGGTTAATGCTTTCGATTTTCTTTCTTTAAATCATTTGCAAATAAAAATTCAGGGATCTTTCCTGCAATGAATGTAAGTTTCAAAAGTCTTTTACATACTGTTTTTAGGAAAATCTCATCCCTGCTTTAAGTAACAATAAATGAAAATACATGAGTGGGATTGCAAGAGAGTATCTTTGTTTTAAATTCAATAGACATAAAAATATTTCAAATGGTACCAATTCAGTTGACATAAATTATTTTAAATGTTACCAAGTCTTGTACAATATTACAAAATCTTTTACCAAGTTTAATAATTTTCCCATATTAGTGAAATGAATTGTTTTTGCACATTTTCTTAAAATCAAACCAACGAGGCATAGATGAAAGACTTGGCAAGGAACAGAGGGACAACAGAATTAAGGACTAGAAAGAAAAAATGGAAACAAAGCTTTTGTAAATAAGAAGGGAGGAGGGAGTGAAAGCAGGGGAGGGGAACAGGAAAAAAGCAGCAGCAGATATAACATGTACAGGTACAAATCCCCTATGATGAATGTCATCACTATGTGTATCTAAAATGTACCATTAAAATTAAAAAAAAAAAAAAGCAAAACAACAAAAAAACCATATCAAATTTAGGTTTAAAGAAAAAAAGACTTGGCAAAAGATCTGGCACATTATTGGAATGGATGTACACATAAACAGATTTAAAAAGACACTTCTGGATTAATATACTTGCACGCAGGAAAAAATATACCTTAGCTACTTTCCTCCAGTTAAGACAGTCAAAGAAGTAATATGTTCCCCTCTCGTACGTGTTGGTTTTCATTGTTGGTTCCATGCCTGGTGCCCTAGTTATCCATACTCGTTCTTCTTTGTGGTATCTCCAATCACGGTTAAAACTTCAATTTTTAAAAGAAAAAGATAATTATTTTTTTTCTTTGGCTCACATCAAACATTTTCTACATTCTGTAAAATTTTCTCAGAAAAATTAACATGTAAACATAAATAAATATGGATGCTTCTCAATCTTGACTCAGTATTTTAAATCTATACTGAAACACAGGGAAAAAATTTGTCCAGAAAGCACGTTCTTTAATACTCATATCTTTATTGAACTGTAGAAGTTTTAATGAAAACAAAGACAAATTTTAAAAGTTCTATGATTAAAAGGATAAAAATTTGGGCAAACCAAATGAAGATATAATTTGTTCTAGAGACTTGATTTCTTTATCTGGACACTCAGCAGAAACTAACTTGTTATTAAAACAAATAAAAACTCTACTTTTTTTTTGTTTTGACACAGGGTCTTGCTACGTATGCAGTTCAGGTTGACCTTGAACTCAAAGAAATCCTCCTGTTTCTGCCTCTTGAGTGCTGGGATTACAGGCACATGCAACCACACCTAGCTAAAAGGTTAACTATTTGGATTATTGGTATGAAACTAAATACTGTAAAAAGTCTATCTGAATTGCTTACATTCACATAATTTTCTAACTGTTGAGAACAGTATCCATTTTGAAAATTTTAATGCATTACTTTTTTATTCAAATCCTATTGACTCTAAATTCTATAAAGCAAAGAGAATACCATCAGAATTTATCTAATAATGAAGATTTATCATTTATAAACCAGAGAAGTAACATCCAAAGGGGATATATATTACACAAAAATAAACCTCCACATAAATAAACCTCTTCTTACAAACACTATGAGATAGTTTTTAGAAATAAATGAGAAAACTGCCAATTACACATGAATAATTGAATTTATTACACGAAAATTAAAAAGAACAAGTGATACTTCCTATTTTATAAAAATGAGGAGCAAACATGAGAGAAAATACATTCAACTGAGAAGCAAAAAAGGGACACAATTTATTACCAAGATAGTGAATTTTACACTACAAAGTATCTGACCAAGGCAATATAAAAATATTATTAGAAATACTATGATATTGAATCTGGGCCGTATTTTATCTGGGGGAGGTGCTGGGGATCGAACTCAGGGCCTTGTGAAACACACAATAGATATGCAGAGAACCTTGTTGATAATCAACAGATGTTTATTAAGTGATGAAATTCAGTGTCTAATCATTAGTATAATGGTTCCAATAAGAAGAACGACAATCATAAATCTTAGCTTACAAATCATACAAAACTTCAATTAATTAAATCCATGAGTCAAGGTGATTCTGTCTTCTTAAAAATTCTGAATTAAGTATGGAATTCCTTTTCTGTATAGAGATTATAAAGCCATGGTTTATAGTTTCAATCACGGTTTAATTTATAGTTTCAATCAAAGTTCAATTTATTTTTCAAAGTATAAAGTAAAACCATTTTAAATTTCTTGAACAAAGATTTTCACTTTAAAAAACTATCACTATCATCATGAAAAAGTTTTCAAAACAGTGAAGATCCACTATAATGAAAAAGTGATTAAAATATTTTGAACATACAGCTCTACTGCAGCTAAAAGTTGTAATACGTCTCCTCCATTCATGTAATAGAGATAAAACAGAAGGTCTTCTCCATATCGGCCAAGTTTTATTGCAGCCAGCTGGAAAAGAAAAAATTTTATGAAATAAGAAACGAATTTTAAAATCTTCCTTAACCCCTCAAAATCCTTATATATAATTGCTACTACTAAAGTAAAAAATGGAAAGATAAACAGAAATCCTTTAGAGCAGATAACTGTTATCACATGATTACAGAGAGGTAATTAGAATTTTAAGAGTTTCTTCATTTAAATAACTTGGCATTTAGACGTACTAGCTGAAAGATACAAAAAGCTAAATAAAAATTTCCAAGGAAAACCAAATGTAGATTATCTCACTCCAAGGATTTATCAATAATGTAGTGGCCACAACACTAGAACATGGTACTCAGAGGCCGAGGATGTATTCAAGTCTCAATTCTATTATTAATATGACCACATTGAAGTTATTTAGTATCTTTGAACTTTGGTTCTAAAACGTGGACAATGGTACCTATGAGGGTTACTAAAAGCGTTAATGAAATTAAACGAGGGAGGGTATATGAAAATATCTTGTAGAATGCTGGATATACAGTGGGATTCTAAGTGTTAAAGTGAATCTACATCTTACAGAGATTCACAGATCACTTGTATGCTTTCAGCAAAATCATGGATGATGAGTACAAAAACCATAGGGATGACTTTTGGTTAAATGGATAACTGAAAGATGACTACTTTACATTTCCCTTAACAAAGCAGAAAATAACTACCTACCAAACTATAAACCGCAGGTGAATTCAATAGTCTCAAATTCTTATACTATAATAAAACCTAAAAGTGCGCCAAAACAAAAATATTTCTGTACTGTTACCTTATACTCTATCTGAATGTTTACTTTGCTGTTACACTTTTTCTGAGTGTAATTTTTTCCCCATTCATGTGGCAACTGGCAATGCACCAAATTCTCTCTTTCTATATTGGCAAAAGAAAAGGTTGTGGAACTGTCGCAGAAGAGCTCTTTAGAGGTGGCAACAAATCACACAAACCACAAATGGGAAAATACCAGCATTCCCATTATTAAAATTCTTGCCTTCCATCTACTTAGGTATTAAAAGATATACTGAAATGTATATTCCTTTATTTGCCTGTCTACAATATCAACATCCATCTGGTCACACAACTGCATGGCCCACATTCAGAATGCTGTCATTTAATTATATATGAATGTATTTATATTATATACTCATCACATATATTTTTGCTAAATTATATTAATGTTAAAGGGTACAATTTAGATTCCATTATGTACTTTTTCCTAACAGAAATGAACTTTTAGTTCTTCCCGCTAAAGCAAAATTTACCATTTTCTTTCTTAGATCAAAAAATATTAAAGCTATCATCTGTTAATAATTACTTTATAACTACAATTGTAGGTAACTAAATCAGTGGAAAAGAAAAAAATGGGAAGGAGTAAAATCATGGTACATAATTTCAAAAGGTATACATTATTTTATTGAAATCATTGTATCTATATATTACTTGTAAAGAAAAATTTTCTTAAGGGTAAGGGCATAAAATGAGAATATTAGAAGAAAATTCACCTAAGGTTTTAATTTAGCTTACTCCCATCAACAGTGGTTATAGTTGTACCCTTTTATTAATTGTAATAAATATTTTGCCAGTGTTAACACTGCTTTGTTTTAAAACTGTAACAAAGGAGATCATCAAAACATTAAGATTATAAGCAAAAACAGAACGAAACTGCTATATATTAATTGAAAGGACATACAAAGCACAACCCTAAGACAATTGCTAACTCAAAAATACGCTGCCTGAACTGAAAAACAGATAAAATTCATGCTGACTGAGTAGAATAATAAACTACACTCACCTTATCCCTAATGTGAATGTTCGTTAAGTACTCAGATGGAACATGGAAGTCTGGATAATAAAATGAAAAAAGCCTTATTAACTGATTCTCAGTTATAAATATCTTTTTAAAGTTCTGAACACAAATAGATTTTCCTACCTATGTCTTGAGGTCGACAAGGTGAAGATGCCCAGGGTGATGCAAATTTGGGGTAGAGATTTCTGAATAAGGAGGGGGAAAAAAAAACCACTTTGAAGTCCAAAGTAGAAAAATAGATTTCTAACTTAATTTCAGGAAAACTAGGAGAAACAGACTTCAAATGTAAAATGAGCATCTTTACTTCTAGGTCCCTTTCTTGGGTTTACTGAGGCTTATACAGCAAGAAACTGAAACAATTATCTATTTATATATATGAAAAATGTAGTAGGACTGCTGCCATTAGTATTCTTGCAATACAATATAAATAACATAATGTATCATAATATATAAAACAGGATTTAAATTTTCTTCTAGTAGACTGCAACTAAGAATGCTTTAAAACCAACAATACCATATCCCCAAATCAAATTACTTTTCTATTTATATGCATCTCCACTCTCCAAAAGTCAGTAATTATTAGGACAAAAATTTCACATTCATCAAATAAAGAGTGCCTATTATATGCCTGGCATTCTTTTTAGGTGCTTGGGATATATAATGAATAAAACAAAGATTGCTGACAACACGAAATTTACTTGCTGGTAGCATATGTTAGATTATGGTGGGGGGGCAGATAATTAGTGTAATAGATAAATAATAATCCCTGTTAGGGGAATGTCTGGGAGAAGAGATTGGCTGCATATTAGGGTAGTCAGTGTAGGTCTCATTAAGATCACACTTGAACAAATAATGAAGAACGTGAGAAAACTAATCATATTATCTGATAGAAGACTGTTCTTAGAGGAAACTGCTAGAGCAACTAAGGTAGAGACACACGATTGATATCTGAGGTATAGCAAGAAGGCCAGTCAAGGAGGAATGCAGTGAATAAAAAGATATTGCGATAAGACTGGGGGAAAAATGTAATGACCATGTAAGACATTGTAAGGCTGTAAAAATATGAGGTTATAATTAAATTTTAACTAGATATTAAGCAAAGGAACAACTTATTCAAAATGGATTGTCCTGGTTGTTATATGAAGAACTTGAATGGAGAGGGCAAAGACAGAACCAAGGATACGTAGTGACTGGCTAATGGAATATCCACCAAAGAGGATGATAATTCAAACCAGAGTTGTAGGAGTTTAAAAAAGTAAGAGAATGTGGCAAGACTTTGTATATACTCTGGGAAAAGACTGGATATGGTATATGTAAGGAAGTGAGAAATTAAGGATAACTTTATTTATTTATTTATTTATTTTATTTTAATGGTACATTTTCGATGTACATATTGATAACATTCATCATTGGGGATTTATACCTGTACATGATATACCTTGTTGCTTCTTTTTTTCCCGTTCCCCTCCCCTCACCCCCTCCTCCCTCCCTATTTACAAAAGCTTTATTTCCATTTTTTCCTTCTATTTTTTATTTCTCTTGTCTTAAGGATAACTTTAAATATTAACTGACATCAGGAGGGCTGTAAGTAGAGTATGTATGGGTAACATATTCAAGAGATGTTTAATTGCAATTCAATCTAGAAATCTGAAGTTCAGGACAGAAATCAGGAATGGAAATAAACGTATGAGATTCCTCAACAGATAAGAGTATGTAATATTATGGGGCTGGAAAAGGTTATCAAGAGAGTTAAATACAGAGAAAAACAAACTAGCACAAAGAGGTCAAGAAGAGCAGGAAATATAAGCAAAGGAAACAGAAGAATCACCCAGTGAAATCAGTTAAGAATGGTGTATTCAAATTTAAGAAGGAAGAGATCCTACAAGTGATCGCTGGATTTAACATGGAGGTCACTTGGTGACCTCTGATGGGTACAGTTTTTTTTGTTTGGTTTTGTTTTGTTTTTTGTGCCAGGCAGGGATCAAACTCAGGACCTTGCGTTTCGTAGGCAAGCACTCTAACCAATGAGCTAAATCCCCAGCCCAAGTACAGTTTTAATGGAGAAGTGGGGGCAAAATCCTACTAAAATGGGTTTAAGAGAATGGGAGAAGACAAACTGGAAAAGCTTAGATGATTCTTTTGAGATTTGCTTCAAAAGAAAATAGAGAAATGGAACATTAACTCAGAGAACATTGGATGAAGAGAAGTCATTTTTATAAAATGGAAGAAATAACACTGTGGTTGACGGAAATGATTTGGCGAAGTGTAAAAGTCATTACAGTCATGCCTTTGAGTTTTTGAGAGATGGGTCAAGTAAAAAGCATGGATTAACTATGGCAAAGCAGTGGTAAAGACAAGAACAAGGGAGATACAGATCATACTAGGCAGATTTGGTGGCAGGACTGTGCCGATGCTGTCTTCTAATTGCATCTACCTTTTTTAGTAAGGTAGAAATAAAAAAGCAAGGTTATCACCTGAGAGCAGGGATAGAGGAAGAAGGTATTAGGGGTCAGCAAAAATGTAAAATTGTTACACAGACCAACAAAAGAGTGAATGGACTAGGTATGCGAGGTATGACTATGACTGGCAAAATTAAGGATACATTTTCCACAGCTCCCAGCCATAAATATGAAGAAAAGACCAGACAGTAAAGCTGTATGTATTTCTCTAGCCTAGCACAACAGAGCAGGTTAGGAAATGAATTGGCAGAGATACAACCACAACTGTAGTAGGAAGTATACTGTGCAAGTATGACAAGTGAGAGAGAGGCAAAGTAGTCAAGAGAGTATGAACAGTTATGACTTAAAAGTGATTTAAAGGCTAAGAAGAAAGTAAGCTTTCAAAGGGAATAGAGACACGGATATTGAGGAATAGGGAGAAGATAGACGAACCAACTGAAAGGTCTTGATGGAATCAAATGATTATAGGAGTTAGTACGAGAGGGAGAGAAATGCAAAATAGGGTGGTCAGAAAGCTTGACAGCATAAACTTAAAATTATGGAGAGACTAGAGTTGCTAGCAATGAAAAGGTCAAAGGAATGAATAAAGGTTGAGACAATGAAAGACATAATTTTAGAGAAAAGAAATTCAAGAAACCAAGATTTTAGGATTTTGGAAAGATCATATACGTACATATTAAAACTGTCAAATTGTTAAGAGGACTAATAAGGTAGAGTAACACTGATTTGGGGGCTAATCTGAAATGGAATGACCCAAAGAGTAGGCAGATAAATGCAAAAAAGAGGGGCAGCACGTGGTACAATTTGATGGTATGAAATTAAAAACTAGAAATCTGAAATTAAATACTAGGAATGTTATATACAAATGGCAAAAGAAAAAAAAATAACTTACTCAGGAGAGTTCAGATTGAGGCCTAATGTTGTTAAATCACTTCCTAAAGCAAGATGTACCATTCCTGGGTCTGTTTCTGCTGCCCTGATAAATGTTAACAGGCCAATCATTCCAAATTGGTCCGTCACCATCCCTTGAGGAATGTTAGTAACCCGACCTAGATAGGAAAAACAGTCATTTTATTTTTGAGGAAAAATAAAGGAAATGAATTTTGTAATATTTTTGACATTTATAGAGTCCCACCATCAGGTAACACCTGGATCCCTTTTTTCTGCTGATTATTATTTTGTGTTGTTGAACTTTTATCTCCAGGGAATTTGGGTCCATCTGTACTTGAAGTTGTCTTGCCAGATGTATTCAAATTCTAGCATGAAAAAAATTAAATATGACATTAAAATGTATTGAGTATATAAATTCAAGTTTGTACATCAATATCTTGCTATTCATTTATTACGTTTAAGTTGGCAGTGAATTATTACCTATTTCTGTCAAATTTCATAGAAACATTTTGTTTCCGTAACTGTCCCATCATAAACAAATAAATCCTGTATCAGCCACAATTGAGCATTTCACAGGCAAGGTAAAGGCAAGATAAATATTCTTATTTATCTCAGATTTTAAGTCACACACAGAGAAAAAAATCTTTTGCTTAGGGCTTTATGCTTTGGGATACACTTTAAGTTATATTTTTCAATGTTTTCCTTTAAAAGAGGAATTATAAATAGTATACTACCTAAAATATCAACAAAGGAATCTCCAAGACAAGCTAGGAATATATGAACTTTATCTTTTTTTTTTTTTGGTGCTGGGGATCGAACTCGGGGCCTTGTGCTTGCAAGGCAAGCACTCTAACCACTGAGCTAAATCCCCAACCTTAGAAATATATGAACTTTAAAAATTAATACTTAATTGGATCCTTACCCAACAATCTTCTTTATTATTTACTTTAATAATACACAAACTCCCATCACACACACAAAAAGCTATTTGCAATTTAGGGTGGAAGAAATAAACACATTTGTTAAGTCAGAAAGAAGCTGAGTTGGCTGAATCAACACAGGTATAAAAATGTGTATAAAGATTCTTCAAGGAGAAAACTTACTCAAGAAAAACACAGCTCCTTAGAAGGCTATATTATCAAACTTCATGGGATCCAGCTGACAGGGACTACAATAAAAGTCTAAATTAACTGAGAAGTTCAACAGAAATTTGCAAACCTATATGAAATAGGAAACAAATAGGCTATCTTCTAAGTTATAAAGCTTTTCCACATTCTTCAGAAGTTAGATTATTACAGATAGTCAAGATAAACAGTTTTGTAATAGTATTTAGTAAGTAACTGTTAGTGTAAGAGAAATCCGAAGGGAAGAAAACTACATTACTCACACAAGTTTCAGTTACTTACAGATTTACTGTCATCATTACTTGATGTTGGATCTTTATAGCTGGAACCAGGTAATGCTGGAAAATCTTCATTGTGTATTGAGAAGTCCTGGGATTGCTCATTTGCTGGTTTTGTTACCATTCCAACTAAGTAATGAAAATAATTCAGAGAACTGTAATTGATATATATCTATGCTATTTTGTGACACATTATAAGAAGTTAACTTTCCTCACAATAATATACCAAAAGGTCTTAATATTATGAAAGTATGCCTCGAAAAATGAGTATTGAGGATAACAACAAAGAACTGTATTTTTATGTACTGATTTATATAAATAATTCAATATAGAAAGTAATACAAGAGAAATAGGTGGTAATCTTGACATTCTAATCTAATGTCATACATAGGTGCTCAAAATTATGATTTGATATTGGTAATGATTATTAAAAATTTTGGTTTAAAGGCTTCCTTTAAGTATCTGACTAGATATTATAAACACTAGTAAACTGTCAAATAAAACGAAGAAAATAAATTTTAAAAGAACATGTCAGTATTCTACTTAAAAATGACTTACAGAGTGAGCAAATTGCAATCAATTATAAAACAACTCCATATTATTTCAGATTTTCTTGGACTCCATGTTACAGATGTAAAACATGCAAGAACTGGGAAATAATCCTCCCACTATACTTGGCATTAGTCAGGCCCTTATTGGAGAACAATATCCAGTTTGGGGCTCCACAATTCAAGAACGATATGGAGAAACTAGAGATGGTCCAAGGAGAGCAACGGGAATGATTAAAGGGATGAATAAATGGACCTATGAGGAAAGGTTAAAAACATTAGAGTCTGAACTGAGAATCAAGTAGCTAGGTACTCAACTTCCAGGGCAGATCACTTTTTGTTATTTTTTGGAAGACTAATTTCTAAGCTTTAGAATATAAACAATAAAATTTTCCCTTCTTCCCATATTATTGTATTCATATTCTGAAAGGTACAATAATCCTTGGTTGACACTGGGAAAAATATCAGTTCTATACTAAAATAACTGACGAACTGAGCCCCCTAAGTGCAATGTTTTGCTACTGGTCTCTCTCAGATCTCTTCAAGGAAACAGCTATGTGATAAAGAGTATGGCTACACTACTATCTAGAACTTTCATGTCTAAATGGTTTTACCATTATTGCATATATTTCCCTCTTTTTATTTTTATTTAGTCTGTACCACCAAATCTCTTCTCTACTAGATACAGTGAAAATGGGGAATGAAGGATACTAATGAAGACCAAGAATCTACATAAACTATACATAATCCACGAGCAGTGATTCTCAATAGTGGGCAATTTCTCTCCCAGGGAACATCTGCCAGTGTCTGGAAACATCTGTGTCACAATGGTGGGTGGAGTGTGCTGACAGCTGGAAGGCTTAAGCCAGGAATGTTGCTAAACATTCTATATAAACAGAACAGCCACCCTTCCCATCCCCTCTACAAAGAATCATCCAGTCCCAAGATCTATAGTGTGAATGTTGAGAAGCCTTAGCTTAGAAACATCTTTCATGTACACCCATTCGTTATTAAGCACCAGGAATGTATTCTTATGAAAAATGTGAGACCAATTAAGAAAAAGCAGACCACAAAATAAGCCACTTAAGGTGAACTAAAACAGAGATATGGAAGAAAATAACTTCTAAATATTTTTTTTTTTGATGCCGGGGATCGAACTCAGGGCCCTGCACTTGCAAGGCAAGCACTCCAACCACTGAGCTAAATCCCCAGCCCCAACTTCTGAATATTAATGAGGACTTCCTTTTGGGTTTTTATACAAAGTTTTGCCATTAAGCTTTGTTGTCATGGAATTCTGGGAAGGAAAATCAGATTTCACATATCAATTCTTACAAAAATAACACAAAACTGAACAGAAAACAAATATGTACCAACTGTGTACCTATATACACTCTGTGCATATGTACATATATGTGTGCATGTGCATGTTTGTGTGCATGCAGCAGAAAGTTTCCACTGGCCTTCACAAAAAAGTTTAATTACCATAAGGAGCTCTTCCAGCCAAAGGGTTTATTAATGGAGTTGGGTTACCGCTTCCTTCCCTTCTGTTTCGGTCTGCTAATGCTGGAAAATCTGAAAGGTCCAATCCTGTCACATTTTCACTTCCATCTAAATAATATGAAACAATACTAGTTATTGATTCTGTAAGCATTTAAGATGAGATTATAAAATCCAACCACAATGTAATTTATTTATTTATTTTTTTTTTCACAATGTAATTTAAAATGACAGTGCCTTCTTCCTAAATAATGTAGAGCACCATACTAGCTGTATATCAGTGCTCTAAAGATACTTGAGGATTGAATTCATGTCAAAGAACTTTATGAACTGAGGAAAGCAATACACAACCAACACATTAAAAACCCCAAATCCTAGAGACTTACTGTGTATTATTTCCATCATGGAAGATGGCAATCTAAAATTATAGCTAGCTAACATATGAGAGAGAGAGAGCGCACGAGCGAGCGAGAGCATGCAAAAGAGAAACAGACTGAGGTGATAATACTGTTCTTTTCACTATATCCACATGCAACACGCAAGTTTTTCTCTGGAATGCTTGGAGTTTCAGCTACATACAGGAGTAACAATGACATTACCTCCTTCCTACAAATGGCCAGAAAGATACAGGCACAGACAGTAGAAAGAGAGGCCCTGAGGATTTCTACCTTACAGTCTATTGGTTCCATATGCAAGTAAATGTGTGTTTTGGGGACTGAGGAATAAGTAGGGTGGACGTAAGGCTCCCAATCTGGGGAGTGGGCAGGAAATACTGTATGAGAATATGCTATAAAACCAGAAGTTTATACCTGTTACACAGTAGGCGCTCAATAAATACACACTGTATAAATTTTAATTTTATTCATTTTAAATTAGTCTGCTTCCTTTAAAATTTAAATTTGACCCAAGTTCTCTACTTTGCCTATTTTATTCATCTCCTGATTTTATTTTCTCAATTTTGAGTATTCTTATAACCTTGCATTTAATTTTTGAAGAACCTAATTTTCTAACACCAATTTAGCCTATGGTATACAGTTTTTCTTTAATCTTTGTTTGGTCTTGTGTTTTATAACTTTTTTCAATTTGTGCCCTGTTTTCCAATTAATTTTTATTTTTCTCCTAATTTTATTTATGTTTTTGGTGCTGGGGAGCGAACTCAGGGCCTTGTGCTTGCAAGGCAAGCACTTTAACCACTGAGCTAAATCCCCAGCCCCCTCTCCTAATTTTATAATTAAAATAATCTCAACTATTATTTCAAGATATTCTCATAAAAAGACAAGAGACCCTACTAACACTCCAAGACAGGTGATGATTTAAAACTAAAAGTGTTAAACTAAATCAAATTCATTGTTTAAAAAAAAAAGTTTATTAAGTTTTCAATTAAAATACTATCATCTGAACAAGATAATAGAAATTAAAATGTTATATACTGCTTCAATTTATAAAGTAATATCTCAAATTATGTATTGATTCTAAATGTTAAATATATACTGACTTTTAACACCCATCTTTAGGTCCTGCAAGATAAAGTGTAAAACAGCCATTTATTATTTGAGAATATAATTTTAACCTTAAAAAATTTCATAAATCACCAAATTTATATTTCTAGGGAAAGACCTGAAAATAATTGTTCTAAAATATACCTGGTGAAAATAGAATTTTGAAAACAATTCTAAAATTTTTTAACAGTGTATAAAACCATAATTCCAAATCTAAGATGGCACTGTTTGACATAATAAATGTCCCACTTAGGAAAAAAAACATTCCAAATGAACTATGGAATGCAGCCTGAATTCACGGGTATTTAAATATGAAAAATGTACATCTTAGAAACAATGGAATATACTATTGTATAGTATTTTTAATATTCTGAACATAAAACTTTCATATACAAATGGTACAATTTGGAGTTTTTTCAAAGGTTTTGATCTTATTTGATCAATCTATGCTGCGGAGCAAACATTAGCATCTAAAAGTTAAAAGCCCATAACTATGAATAATACCTCCTTATTAAATCTTCTGTCAAGTTTCTAAAATATGGTTATCTCATTAATTCTTCTTTCACCTTTCCTCTTTATATATAGTTCTCTCCCAACAATCCTCAATTTTGATCCTACAGTTATAACATCCTTTATTTCCTTTCTCAGGAAAGAGTCTGGAAGTGACGGTGAAGAAGGTGAAACCTGAAGCAAAATAGTAACACTACTCTTTATTCCCTTTTGTCTGAAGTAGTTGATAAAAGAAACAGACTGCAGGAACTTCTGGTCAACATTAGAAATGGTTTTCCATGTAACTAACATTTATACATAAAACCGTATCAAAAATTCTAATAGTTAAGCACCACAATTAGTAATATTAAAATTATGAAAAAAGTATTAACTGCTCCATCTAGTTGTAAAGGTTTTCCAATCTATGTTTCTATATAATCAGAATGTCATACCACCTAACCTGGTCTAGATGGTTGTTCTCACAGTGACAGGGCCAAGGACAGGAGAAGTTTAGAAGCAAGAGACTCTGAAGAATAAGTATAGCCTAAGTAAACGTTTGGGCTTTGTCTCAGTGTTGAGGAAATAATTGTGATGTTATAACACAAATCACTCTGATAATACATGCCAAATGAAAAAAAAAATTTCTGTTTATCGAATTAAATCCTATTTCTGACAATTTCTCACAAAATTAATTCTACCATGTAACACAAGGAAAAAAAACCCTACAATATATAAAGACCACTATGTTGCACTACTTCATATTTCAGAAATCTACTGTACTTTTAATAGGGTACTAGCTCCAGAATAAGCTTACCTGTTCCATTAAAAATGTTACTTGATAAGGAGTTATTCATTCCAAATGCCTGATTTCTGTTCATTCCAAATCCAGACATACTGGGGTACATAGAAAATAATTTTAGATATACAGTAAGAACACTAACTTTGAAATGAAGAAAAATAAAAGTGTATACTTCTGGTCTCCTCATACAAAACAATGATATGTTTCAAAACGAATACTAATTTTATTTTTCTGAATTTAACCTTTATTTTTATTTAAAAACTTCCCTAAAGCCCATTCTTGAATAAGTGAAAACCAAGACAGCTCACACAGATTAACTAAAAAACAAAGAATTTATGTATGAACCTTGAAAGAAACTGAAACTAGGGGTGCCATTTTATGTTCTTGTTATTGGATACTACAAGTATCTAATCTCAAAAATATACAGGTAGTATAAGACTATCCTTCCTGAATACTTGTTTTCCTTGCCTATTTGTTGTGAAACTTGCTATTGCTTTTCACAAGGGATCTTCTTTCATACAGCATCTATATTCCCCAACTAGAATACAAGCTTCCCATGCACAGAGTCCATGTGATATTCATTCTTGCATATTCTGCCCCTTCGTATTAAAATAAAATAGGCACTCAGTAAATGGTTAGTCGACCTGAGTTAAATGGTGCTTTTCTTTAACTGAATTTGGTGTTCTAAATGTAGTTTACCTTCCATCTACTTTTTTTTTGTTGCTGGGGATCGAACTCAGGGCCTAACCACTGAGCTAAATCCCCAGCCCCTACCTTCCAACTACTTAATAGGAAAAAAAACTTTTACAGTACCCCCAATTATGAATTAATATACAACTAGTATTTTGTAAATAACTACAAATGCTTCCCTTTTTTGCAGAAGCCTAAGCATGACAAGAAAAAGAAAAAGGCTAAACGAGAGCAAAGCCAAATATTAAGAATATCAAGAAGTATTAGTGCAGAATCTACAATGAAACTTATGTATCCTTAATATCAAGTAATCATCTAATAAAAGACAGTTTATCAGTGTTGAACACAGTTAATCCAGTGGAAGATGGTAATTTTTTGCCTAAATCTGCAATATGAACTCTAGCCAAGCAACTTTTTGGTAAAATATGTAGTTGGTGAATTAATACTCTACAGTACAGTAGGTAAGACAATGAGAATATTTAATATTAAGTTAGAATTGCTAATGATGTAGGTACTCTCACATGTGTTCAAAAATGGAAACACTTTATATACAAGTATCAATAGTACAAATAAGCAAGGGTTTAGATTTCCAAGTCACACTGACAATTTATAAACAAAGTATTTTAAAAAAAATAAAATGTGAAAAAATATGGAAAGGCAAAATTTAAATATATTCAACACTACAAGAATGCAGAAAGATGTGACAAAGCAGAAATATGCTGTTGGGAAGCTAACTAGAGATAATTTTGATAACCCTTTATGAATTATAACTTAAAAATTAAAAGAGCAATAAAAGTATAGTTGAAATAACCAAAAGTTTTCATAAAGAAATGGGAATTTATAGGACAACGATTTACTGGGAAATGTGCTAATAACCTATTTTAATCCAGATTTTACAAGTACTAGATAGAAGTAAATGGGTATGGTAACAACTAGATCAAGGTCCTCCCTACTTACACAGCCCTCCATTTAAAAAAATGCTGTTTTGCAAATAAACCTATTTTAGACATAACTCCCATATAAATTACCAAACAACTTGAAAATACTAATAAAGTGGGTAATTCTTACAGCTATTTGCATAGTATATGCAATAGACAGTACAAAAAGGAGTGAAAAAATACACCTTTTATCTTTTTGTTTTGAAGCCCAATACACAATGCTGTTTTTAAATACTCTAAACATGATCTTAAAAGGGCTTTGGTCAGTTAAGCCTCTAAAATACAAAACTGAATCTTTGTTCATAATGTATTTAATCGAAGTGTAACTACGGCAAGGCAGAAATAGTCAAACATGTCTCCAGCTCTGTTCATGAACCTGAAGCTCTTACCACATAGGTTACCAACCTAACTTATAAAGGACACATCAATAAAAACTTGCCTGGTGGCAACTCAAGAAAATTCTTTTCTAAATATGAGAACAACAAAAACATGTAATGTGCTTTCTAAAATCCAACTTATTTTCTAAAAGAATGTATCTTTAGTTTGGGGAGAGTTAAAGGTGTGATGTGTAACAGCATCACTGCTCATAAATATGTGATGAAACACACTCATGATACACAGAAGCCAAGACTCAAGAACAAAGCATTGAATATGAAAAGGCAAATCTGAGGATACCCAAAAGACAATTATACACAGTATCAATAAATATCTTACCTGTTCACAGTAAAAGGCTGTCGAGAAGGCTGCTGCTTTGGCATACATATTATGCTTGGTGAGCTTCTGTTGGGGCTACCTAACCCTGAACTGCTCATGCTATTTGTCCTGCTAGGAATTCCAATTCCCTGACCAACTTGGGAGTGGTTCATCATATTCCTAGGATTCATAGGCAAAATACCCCTGCAAAAGAAGTCCATTATACTAAATAAGCTCTCTACAAATACTCATTAATATTCTCTATAAATAATCAATTGGTCTAACCCTAGAATCCCAAACATACTTTCAAACTGCACTCCTCATTTTTATTAAATTACTGTGTTTAGTCATTCTAGCTCCTTGAAATGAAAAATCAAAGTAAAAAAAAGAGACAACTATAGTGAAACTAAGGTGATATCTAACATGATGAACTATCAGTGTGACTATGATACAAACTACAAATTTATTTTGCATTTTAGAATAATTTCACTCTAAATTCATGTCATTCTATCTTCTTCATACTAATACAGGCATAATCTATGTCATGTTTTATTTTACTCACACTTAAAGCCATGGATGTGTGGCCAAGGAGCAAGGATTAGAATTATCCCAGGAGTCAACTGCACATGTTTCAGAAAAGCTCCCCAATAGGTAATTAACCCTTAATACCCACCCACTTAACAACTAGTAGGCTAGATAGAAGATAAAAACATCTTGTACTATATTTATTAATTTGCAATGAAATAAAATGAGCACAGGATTCCTCCCCATTGATGAAAGGCATTGAACCAGAAAATCATATAACTATCTTATTAAAAAATTAAAATCTTGCTTGCTTACTATACAGAGATACAGTCTGAGAAATATTCTGGTCCATCAATAAATACCTGCTTGGAGATGGAGGCGTGTGAAGTGACATTGTTGGTACCCCTGTTGTTGGCGTGACGTGGCTCGGTAACTGAGTGCCTTGTGATAAGCTGCGATTTAACTGAGGGGTATTGTTGCTCATCCCCCTCATTGGAAGGCCTAGTGCACCTAATAGAAAGATTCAGAAGAAGGAAATTCATTGCCATCAGGAATGAAATTGTCATCCATCTTCTGGAGCTGGCAATTTAAAACATTTTTAAATGACCTAATGTAATATGCGAATTTTAAACGACTATATTCAATTTACTTCAAATGGACTCTGATTTTAACAAAAAAATTCTAGCCTGAAATTTAATACTTTGAATTTTCATATTTCTATTTTAGAATAAATTGAGCCTGTCAATGATTACAATAATTAAAAAATAATATTACTATGAATTAATAGTTTTTGTATTAAAGGCATATTTGCAAAGCGCACACAAATATACCTTTAAAACATTTTACAGTCATGTGCTAGCTTCGGCAGCACATATACTAAAACATTTTACAGTCATGTGTTTAATTCACAACTGATGTACACAGAAAGACATTATCCCCACCTACTAAGGGTTTACCATACAGATATAAAATACATTTAAAAATTAACCCATTTGGACAATTTTTAAAATGTATGACTTTTCATATTTACTGACTTTTATTCAGATAATATGAAATATACACTTTTTCATGATCCATAATTTTCCCAGGGATAGCTGGTTCTGTATGCTTATTTTTTTCCCCTTTATCCCTCAAAGAAAGGATATCCAGCTGTTACTTATGTTATCATCCTTTCCTCCACCTTTCTGATCCACATGTTTAGTGCTTTCTGTTTCTAGTCTGGTGAAGAATGGTATACTGGTCAATCAAACTTATTCTGAATGAAAGTTAAAAGTAGTAAGTCAGAGAGAGTTAATCAGTAAGTAGGTGTCTTTCATGCTAGGGATTTAAGATCTTTCTTTTCCCCTTTTGATCTAATTTTGAGTCAAATAATTTCAGAGACCTGAAGATTTTTAAAACTTGACCTCCAAATACATAGAGTACTATATATACCATGAATATTTTCCTTCGAACATCTTTGTAAAATTTATTTTTGACATACTGTATCACATTATTACAGTATGATCACAAGAATTTCACCATTAAGTATCTGGCATTTGGCAACCTATTTTCTTTAACATGCCTAAAGGAAACTGGTCTAGATTATATATTGACTTAGTCACGACTGAATATGTGCAGTCACTCTAAATTTTGTGACCATGAGAATGCCACTAGCTGTAGCCACTTTCTCTGAATCTTAGACAAAATATATAAGAACAAGAGACTAAAAATTAGCATATTAAATATTTCTTCTGAATAAATCAGTCTTTTCTTTCTCCCAAGCACATGAGTTTCCCTCCAGCCCTTCTATGTGCTCCCACAATGAATGACCAAAATAACACTTTTCACATTACTCAGTCAAACATTCACTGGGTACCTATTATTTGATATACACTACACTAGTTGCTGGGGATTTAGCAGTGAACAAGATAGAAAAGGTTCCTAACCTCAAACAGCTTAAATCCTACTCCCTAAAGATGTCCTAAAGTGAGCTACATGCAGATTGCTCATAAGAACGTGTTTCCTACAGTTACTGATCACACATACACACGCATATGCATGCACACCAGTATTTTAGATTTAAAGATCACCTAGTCCAATGTTTGCATTTTATAGAAAAGGAATCTGAGTCCCAGAGACGTTAACAGACCTTTCTATACATCATCTCTATAAACATATCTTGCCAAAAATCCAGTACTTTTTGGCATTCTTTTAAACATCAGTAAAATGCTTAACTAAGCCCTACAAAAGAACCTCTGAGGTCTGTTCACTGTATCTATGTACATATTATTTTATGCTACATAATGAAAATTTGTAATTTTAGAAATATTTTATGTAGTGGTGATTATCAAATATTAGCAAAAAAATTTCAGAAAAGGAAACAAGAATGGGTAAGACTATTTAGCCAATTAAGGAGGGGCATACCTGAATTACTTTATGGTACTAAAAGAGGAAAAGACCATGGAAAAAAAATTAGTGTTTAATTATAGCCTCCAAAATTTGTTTTTTGCATAAAAAGAGGTAATAAATTCAAAGCACAAGTTTCATTTTGTTGAACTATGAAGAGAGCAAAGCGAAAACACCATTACAAATTGGATCGTCAACTTTTGAATACTTAATGGAGTTATTTTAACTTCAACTTAAAAACTGAAGTTCTTTGAAACAAATGGCAATGGACAGGTACATAACAAAGATTTATCTTTAGGAAGCAAAATATACAAAATCATTAAATGTGATTTACTTGAGTCAAACTATTAGAACTGGAAAAGTTCAGGGGAGGAGAAAATTTAAACTTTTACTAATCTAGTATAATTAGAAATAATCACATAGAATCATCTCCAAAATATTTGGTCAAGAATGAGACATACAAATAAAAAAAAAAAAAAAAAAAAAAAAAAAAAAAAAAAAAAAACAAAAAAAAACTTTAAAAAGTTTTTTTTTTTTTTTTTAGAAGGGGGCATAAGAACCACAAGAAATACAAATATAAATAACAGATGAGCTTGTACATAAGTAAGCAACTAGAAGGGCAGCAGAATTCAAATTTATTCAGCACCTAACTACCAAGTATTACGCTATTACTTCATCACATTTACTTCTTTTTATCAACCCTATTAGGGAAGATATTTAAGCCCCCTTTTTTTCATAGATAAGGAATAAAAGAACAAACAAAAATGGTTTAAAAGGTTATTAAATGTGAGTTAATTTTTTCTTTTAGGAGGACTATAAGAACATATTCTAAACTCTTATTTGGGAAAGTACCACACAACTAAAGAATGAACTGAATTTATTGATCATTTTCAGAAACCCTGAAGAACATGATCTAAGAAATTATTCCATGAATTATTTCAGCTGCACAAAGTGACTATAGTACATCTCTTAAATACTTAAGGCAAGATGTGCCACTGTGCCATTGTGTATTCAATCTTGCTACAGATAATATTAGTAATACAGGTTATATAGAAAAGTATTCAATCACAGGAACCAAATTTGTGAGTGTTCACATTAAAATAAAAGTCCTCTGAAATTTTTGTTATAGCCAAGGAGGAAAATCAAGAAAGCTGAAAGTTCTCCCTTTACTATTCCCAAAGCATCTACCTTCCTGTAGAAACTGTCATCCCACACTAAAAAAGGACACCAGTCCTTAATGGTGCTTTATCTCAATGTCTTCTCATCTCCAACCTGTCCAGTACTTAGCTAATTAATTTTCTCTGTAAAATTACTACATTATGAGATTTCTTTCATTAAATTCAAGTGATTTGGGAGTAGAAAAGATTTTAGAGATCATTCAACTAAGTTACAGATGAATAATTCAAACCAGGCATTGAGCTAGCCCCTCAAAATGACAAGTAATAAAGTACTGTATTAAACATGATCCACTTTCTTGACTCCTACTTCAATGACCTTTTACCTTTCAAAATTGCTTTCCACTTTTTATAGCTGTTGCTAACTTTTGCATTTCCCGGAGAGCTCCAATGTAGGGGTTCTATCTCCAGAAATTGTGACTTAGTCTGAGCCTAGGTAATCTATGGGCAGTAAGATTTTAAAAACTTTCCAAGTGCTTCTAAAAATAGAGCCAAGGTTGAGAACCACTGTTATACAGTATTAAATCCAATCACAGTAGTATTAAATCCAAACATAGCCTAGTCTTTCAAAGTCTGTTAGGACCCAAAAATTTCTTTTCTAACCTTAACACTTCAGTATTTACATATTACAATATAATCTTCTTCCTTCTTTCTATATTCCCCTTCTCAAATCTGTCCCTGTACCCTTACTACTCATACCGTTCTTCCACCGAGAATACTTTTCCTTCTCTTGTTCTACAGAGATACCAAAGACTATTAAGAAATAAATACTTAAGTAAGTATTATGGTTCAGGTGTCTTTACATAGCCTGCACAGTGTGCCTGAATGCATGTAGGATACACCACTTAGACTTAGGAATAGATGGGTCTGAGATCAGAAAAGGTTTCTTGAAGAAGATAGTATATGAATAATAAAAAAGATTTAGTCAGGCATTTGGTGGTGGTGGTGGTAGCAGTGGGAAGCCAGATGAATACAGATATTAACAACAGTTCAATCTGAGAAAATGCTAAGATATATGATAATGATGACAAACAGCCTGGATACAATGACACTGCATGTAACTGCAGTTACTCAGGAGGCAAGAGTATCAATCACTTGCACTCAAGAGTTCTTTCTGGGCCTGGTTAGACAACACAGTGAGGCCCTATCTCCAAAAAAAAAAGAGAGAGAGAAATGAGAGGAGAGGAGAGGAAGAGAGAGGGGGGAGGAAAAGAGAAGAAAGGGAGAGGAAAAGGAAGAGAAGAGAGGAAAGGAGAGGAGAGGAGGGGAGGGGAGGAAGGGAGAAGGGAAAGGAAAGAACAAGTCTTACACCTAGAGGAATGGGCTTACCCTTTAGGTGCTAAGGATATATGAGACAAGAAATATGCGTTGAAGCTGTTTATTATCTCCAGCTATGAGAAGTTGCTGCTGCATGAAGAGCAGCCAACAGTCCCAGACAATATCTGGTTGGATTTTCATAAGAGTTTCACAGGATCTTTACATGTAGAGGAGCTGTGCACATCTCCCAGGTATACTTTATACTTCTCCTCAGCCTAAGTACCCATTATAGATCAGTGACACTTACTCAGGTCTCAAACCTTAGAAACGATCCTTGATTCCTCTCTGCTACATCCCACATCATTGAGTCACACCAGCTCTATTTACGAAATACTCCAAATCTGACCATCGCACAAAGCCTCCACCACTAATCCAAGTCACCCTATTTTCTTGCTGACTACTGCAGGCGTGGTCTTGTCTTTTGTTCCTTCCCCATCCAGTCCATTTTCTACATAGCCAAGTGATCATGCTATATACCTTAAAAATTACTTGACAACTGGTACTTCATTAATCTCATCTCTTTGTTCACTACATTGGTCCTGTTATTTTTCCTGTAATCATTAAGTTCACTGTTACATTCATGAGAGTTAGAACTGTCTTGCCTGGCATTGGCTACACCTGAAAAGCTCTCCTTGCATCTTCCTAAGGACTTCACCCCCGCAACATTCAGTTTTCCATTCAAACATTACCTCCTTAGGAATAAGTCTCTTTGCCAGCTTCATCTAAAATATTAATCCCATCTACTCATCCCATTAACCCAGCTTAATTTGTGTAGCACTCATTATGGAGTTACATTATTTACTTAGTTGCCAGCATGTTTATTCTCTGTAGCCCTCTATTAAAACTAAGCACCAAGAAAACAGAAACTACCATTTGCCGTATTCTTATTTTTTTTTTTTTATTTGCCGTATTCTTAGTTCTTGGAACAATAACCACATTCAGAGTAAGCACTCGAGTACATAATGTATGAATAAATCCTATCACAGTGTCTTCAGCAGAGAGTTTCATAGACTCCTGGAGTCTATAGATTTAACATAGGTAATTTCTAATATGTGCAAATTGCCCTCTAGGATCATAATAGTCAGTAAGTAATAGTAGCTTTCAGGTTTCAAAGAGTCTGGAGTTCTCAACTCGTATTATTTTTTTAATGCAATTCTGGATTTATAATTTACTATTTACACGACCTTGGGCAAGTTCCTTAACCTCTTATGAAATTGTGAAAATTAAAGGTTTATTTACATAAAATACTTAAAATAACATCTGACACACAGCAAATAATAAATATTTCCTGTTTGGTTCTTTGGCAAAACATGTCTACAGAAAGAAGGTCTGCAGGTAGTCCTATGGTAAAGATAAAATAAGATCATTTAATGAAGTGATTGTTTTCATCACAGAATAGCTTTTGAATTTGGAAAGCAGCAAAGATCTTGAGATATATCCCATGGAAAGGTGAAGACTATAGTTCTTGGCTGAAATTAATTTAACAGCCTAGTAAGTTTTCCTAGCCTTGACAAAGTGACCACTTTCAAATCTATTCCATGCTGCAAGTACTGTTTCCAGGACTAAAACAACTTTTCTCACAGTTTCTTCAAAGCCAATTTCAAACATGACCTCATCGATGAATCCTTTCCTGATCATTCTTGAAGACAGGTGATGATTCCTGCCTTTGAAATATCCAGAAAACTGTCAACTTCTTACTCTATAATGAAATAACTTATGTACTTAGAATTAAATTATATGTAGGCTATCATCTTCATCACATATTCAACAAATATTTACTGAGTGCTTGTCACGTACAGAATACTGAGACTATAAAGGCAATAAAAACATGCAAAAAACAAAATCAGTAACACCACAGAAGTATATATACTGTACAGAGGTGGCACAACGAGCAAGAATGGTCTCTTCTAAACATATCTGCAGTATACAGCATAGCACAATATGTCTGGTAGGCATTCAGTAAGTATCTGTCAAATTCAATTCTTACCTCCTTTCTGAAGCTTTCCTATAACCATAGTAACTCACTGTGCTTTTCTCCCTAAACCCTAAAACACTATGTTCCTCACAGGCAGTTATTTAATATTTTATGTATGTCTTATTCTCAATTACAGCATATACTTGAGAGTGAGACTTTGCAGCAGTCAGTACTAATTACTAAGCTGTAAGTGTCTGTTAAATGGTCAAGGTCTTAAAGCAACCAATATGTATCATTCATCTATTTACATTGTTAATAATATCATTTTTGAACCACCCCACTTATGCTCTAGTTTTCTACAAACCAAGCAGCTTTTCCATAGGAGTTCCTAAAATGAAGGCCAAAGGGATACCTGATAGAAGTTTCAGATTATGCCACCACTCTAAAGCTAACAGTCTATATCACAGAAAGAGTTATTTCTTCTCCCAACTAGAGGTTGGACCCTTGGGAATTCAGATACAAATGTATATAACAGATTCATCCAGACAGCTAAATCTATATGCCTGTAAAATGATACCATATATTAGGAAGCACTCAATAAATTTTTCTCCTTTTTCTCCAATTTTAAAGGCTCTCAATCCTATTGCTAAATAAGAAACCACTCCAAATATACAACCTCTTAATTTCAAAGCACCGAACATCCAGGAAAAATTAATTCCTGGTTCCTGTTCACTACAATCTAGTAAACAGTTTCAGGGAGTTCAAGGATCTTTAAATCTTATGAACACACTCATAAAGACAAACAGAGAACACTGTGGAATTTGAATATAACAGTGTGCTCACTGGTCTATAGTTATCATCTGGTATACACTATTTGAACACTTGGATTAAAAAGTAACTTATACTTTAGGATACAATCATAGTATACCAGAACCTGAGATCATACGAATCCCTAGTCCAGTAGTTTCAGGGTACCTCAAACACTACACAATTGCTTCCACCCAAATCTGGAAAAATGCAGGTTTAAGTAGTTCTCCATCCATTAAGAAGAACTCCCTTCTCAATTCTTACTTCTGAAGAAGGTATTCTTCCTTCTTCATGTTTTCTATTTCTAACTTTTCTAACAAGTAGAGCCCACTTACGAGTGGCACAAATTCCTACTGAACTTTTCCAATATGAATACAAAGTTAATGGTTTTATCTCAATGCACGTGGAAGAACTTTGAGTTATATCAACCTCAATGTGTCATTACAATAAATTGTCATTCAAAATAGTACTTCTACCTAATTCCTTCTTTATCCATACTTAAGGTCAGTCCTTTAAAATTTATCATTCTGACTTAAACTATTAAAACCCTGACCCTCACTCAAGTCCCACATGGTAACTTGTTCTCCCCTATCTGACAAGATGTTTATACTACCAATTAAACAAACAATTTGGCCTTCAGGGGTCTATCTCAAGAAAAACTGGCAGCATGGGCTGTCTTTTTTCACTAGTTGTAGCTTCTAAATCTGTACCTTGGAAAATAACTGTATCCCAATGCAAAACAGGTCAGCTAAACTGACCTAAGGTCCATTTTTTTCAGTAGGCTAATATCTAAAATATAAAGGAAAAAATAAGCTATATATTCAAAATATTGCTTCGTCAATGTTATGCAATACAACCATTTGACCAACAAAAATTGGCTATCATAAATAGCTTCTTCTTAAACTAAGAAACACTTTCACAATACTTTTTCTAAGGAAAATAAATTTGCTCATTTATTAATCATTATATGTCCTTAATAAACAATGATTTGCACAAATCAGAAGTCAATAAATGTCTATCACACCAATGATACTACTATATTTCAACCAAATTCATTCTGTATCTTAGCCCAATTTTATTTTTACATTTTAAGATTAAAAAACATAGATTGGCATTTATAAAGTCTGAATAAGCTTATAATAATTACTGCCATTTTCCTTTATAAAATACTGTTTCCCAAATGTTGTTTTTCTCCATTTCATATTTCTGCTAAGATATAATGGAGACTTTTAAAAGTTAACAAAATGAGGTCTCTGCAGTTGCTCTACTAATATAAAAGCCTTAAAACACCTATATATTTCCATGGTAGGCTTACCAGAAAGGTAACGGTCATACCAAAACACAGGCTAAACAGAACAATGCTAGCTAATAATATTCCTTCAACAGTTTAGCATAAGCATTTGTTGATAAATAAGCAATACCTTTTTAAAGCAATAGGAAGCTTTTAAATAAGCTTTTGTTTAGGGAAAACTGCTAGATAAATAGATACAGAATTTATATGTATAAATTTTATTTACTAATTCTGCATTAGCAAAATTATGTTTCATAGCAAAAGAGGAAAATCACAAAAGATGGAAAGAAAAAACAGAAACAATGCTTATATCAAAACTGAATTTCATCCTTCCACTAAACTCTAAAACCTACATAAAGGGTAAAGTGGTATGACAAGCTATTCTGATACCTATCAAAATTTTATTTCTCATTATTCAGGAAAGGTCCCAAATCAAATAAGTGATTTACTTCAAGCTGGTTAAGGTTGTCAGTAATAAGATATATCCCCCAGTTACTCAATTATAGTATATACTTGACTGGAATTTATAATACTTTTAACTACTCCATTCCATTAGCAGAGATTCTATTAATAGAAATGAGAAATCAATAGATAGTCGACACTAACAGAGATGATAAAAACCTTTTAAATAAGAGCATTTTTTAAATTTGGAAAAATACGAAGCTATTTTAGAATTCAGAATTTTATACAAATTTTATGATAATAGCTAATATTTATTGAGCGCTTACTATGCGCCAGGCACTATGCTAAGCGCTTGAAAAGTATTAGAATACTTTAAAAAAAACTTATATAATGAAAAAGAACTGAACTATGAGTCAAAAATCTAGATTCTCTAATAAGACAGACCTATAAAAGCAAAAGAGAAAACATTTGCTAAACAAAAATCAATTCATAAAGTTATTATGTACTTAAAATTAACAAGCCAAAATAATGTAAAATAAAACAATCTATCAAACCAACCAAACAAAAAGCAAAAGCAAAAAAAAACACAAAAAAACCCCACACTTTTAAGTTTTGTTTACCAATAAAAAAATACTACAATGGAACACACAGACATGAAAGATGCCAAAATAAATTTGAATTCACCCTATATCCAACTAATAAATCCAGAATTAGTGAGGGCTAAAATAATGAAGTTTAACTACGTAAATAAAAATTTTTTTAAAACTCTGAAAAGCATCTTTTCTATTAAATCCTATTAACCCACAAGGGTAGCACTGGTTGTTCTCTGACAGTTACTTTTCTCTTTAAATAAATATCCCAGAGTAAATACAAAATTCTTACTTTGTTGCCCGTATAAACTTGCCCCAAACTGAGACAGCTGACCTGATGTAGATGGTGATGCCAGCATCTAGAAACAAATTAATTATATTAGAGCATAAAGAACATAATGCATTTTATTTACATTTTATAAACCTGTACTTCATATCACAAATGTTAGCCTAACTCACATCTCATTCTTCCTAAAAAATAAACATTATGTAACAACTCCTGCTTCTTATAAAAATATGAAAAGTGAATGAAACCAAATTGTGCAAATGGAAACAAGTTTTAATACCTTAAAGATTTTTATAAAGTTACACTAAATTATATCACCCCTATGCACATGAAAAAATTGAGGCTAAGTTAACAAAAACATAAATATAACATCTTGAAAAGTCATGTCTATAAATTTATAAGTAAAATTATTTCTTATATAACATTAAATTCTAAATTCAATTTATTAGCTAAATAGAAAGGTTTTGTTCTTCCTAAGAACATTTCCTGATTTTTACAAACAGTAATAAAATATTTATATCAAATTATTTATATCAAATGAGGAGAAAAACCTACAAATACACATGTAACCATAAAAGTGGAGAAATGCAACAGCAAACAACAGGAAAACATACTTAACAAAAATATAGACGTGGTAATGACTGATAAGATTAATGAATGATGCAAGTTTCAAGGTACTTCTTGAACAATGCCTCTGAATTACTGCATCCGTGTCTTTTTTTCATAGTAGAATATAAATTCTTTGAAGGCATGTTATACCGATGGAGCATGCTACATTCATTTTTAGACTTCTTCACAGACAGGAGTGTAGCAGGTCTGCGCACATGTATATGTGTGTGTGTGTGTGTGTGTGTGTGTGTGAGTGTGATATTTAAGGTATGAAAATGTTTAAGCTATGTCAGATATTAAGATATGAAAATGTGTATGTTGTATATTCTCTTATATAAGACAACCATCAAAACACTTCAATTAACTAAGATATGGGCCATGTCATCAAAAAGCTTATAATTTAATGGGGCAAGAGAATGAATTATACAATTACATTCTAATGTACAGTGTGAATAAAGTTATAAAGGAATTATAAAACTCACTGGAAGAAGATAATTTTGCACAAGGCTGAGGTATCAGTAAAACTCTGTAGGTAGTAACATCTGATGAAGGATCTTCCAGGACAAGAATATGTAATAAGGTTAATGACATGATAAGAAAACAAAGTATGAAATAATGGTGACTGTACAACAGGCTAATTAGGAAAGGAGATAAAGTTCACCTATAAAAGGAAATACAATGGGAAATAGAATTTGAAGGTCTAAATGCAAAAAGTCTTAGCAGTCACATAGACAGCTAGCAACAATGAAAATTAAAGAAAAAATAGTATTAAGCAAGGCAGTGACACAATCAAAACGTGCTTTGGG
Source organism: Hystrix cristata (assembly GCA_004026905.1). Taxonomy (NCBI): domain Eukaryota; kingdom Metazoa; phylum Chordata; class Mammalia; order Rodentia; family Hystricidae; genus Hystrix; species Hystrix cristata. Next base: position 14,110 of record PVJO010007464.1, on the reverse strand, counting down.
AAGAAAATCCTAAGGGAAGAAATGGATGGAAATGATGAGATATCAAACTAGAACAGCATTAAGTGGGACTACAAACAAGACACCCTAATGGTAGAAGCACTTTATGTCCTGCTGCATGAGTAGCGGTATATAGTGAAAAGCGAGTGAGTGGAAAACCACGAAGCAGAGAATTATCAAAGGCTTCTCTGCAGTTACCTAGGAAGGAAAATCATGCTGATACCAGGCATATTTAAGAAAAATAAGAAGAATCTGTTATACAGATTCAATGCAGTCCCAATCAAAATACCAACAACATACTTTACAGAAATAGAGAAGACAATCCGAAAATTTATACGGAACCAGAAGAGACCAAGAATTGCAAAAGTTATTTTGGGCAACAAGAGCAAAGCAGGAGGCCTTTGCAATACCTGACTTCAAGCTATACTACAAAGCAATACAGTAGTGATAAATACGGCATGGTACTAGAACAAAACCAAATATGTGGATCAATGGAACAGAACAGAGGATACAAAAACATCCCCAGACACGTTTAGTTATTTGATCTTTAACAAAGGGGCTGAAAGCATATGTTGGAGGAAAGATGCCTATTCAGCAAGTGCCGGGACAACCTGTTATCTGTTTGAAGAAGATTGAAACTGGACCCTTATCGCTCACCAGACCAAACTAAAATCAAACTGATCTAAACATTAAAAGAGAAACATCAAGTCTCCTGGAAGATAAAGCAGGTAAAATACTTGAAGACACAGGTGTAACAGGGAAAGATTTTCTGAACAGAACATCAATTGCACAAGAAATAACAAGAATCAACAAATGGGATTATATCAGACTAAAAAGCTTCTACACAAAATAATCAATTAGTAGAGTGAAGAGACAACCTACAGAATGGGAAAAAAATTTTTGCTAGCTACTCCTCAGAGAGAAGACGAATATTTAGAATATATAAAGAACTCAAAAAAATTAAAGCACCTAAAATTAAAGACCCAGTCAAGAAATGGGCAAGAGAAATGAACAGACACTTCACAGAGGAAGAAATATAAATGGTCAACAAATACATTAAAAAATGTTCAACATCTCTGGCCATTAGAGAAATGCAAATTAAAACAACACTAAGATTCCCTCTTACTCCAAAAGAATGGCAATTATTACAAAATCAAATAATAACAAATGCTGCTGTTGTGAAAAAGAAATCCTCCTACACTGTTGGTGGGAATATAAACTAGTACAACTATTAAGGAAATCAGTAGTATGGAGATTCCTCAAAGAACTGAAATTAGAAATTCCATATGATCTTTCTAGGTATCTTCCCCAAAGAGCTTAAGACATCATACTACAGTGAAACATGCATACCAATTTTCTAGCAGCACAATTCATAATAGCTAAATCCTGGAAGCAGCCTGTATACCTATCAACAGATGAATGGATAAAGATTATGTGTTATCTCTATATAGTGGAACATTACTCAGCTATTAAGAATGACAAATTTGATACATCTGTAGGAAAATGGATGCACCTGGCAAACACAATGTTGAGTGAAAAAAACTAAACACCCAAGCTTAAATACTGTATGGTATCTCTCACTTGAATGAGGCAAAGTACAAATAGAGAAAATGATAAAGGATGGATAGAGGGGACAAAGGAATGGATCTCTTGCAATAGGGAAAGGCTCCAAGGGAACAAGGGCAAAGGGTGAGGAGGAGAGGAAGAGGAAATGAGTAGAATAAAGACATACCACGTAACAGGAATCTGACAGTCTCAATGAATGTAAACATTACACGCCATAACATGAGCTAAGATTAATAATATCAACACAATGAAAATCGGGATAGGGGAATTAGGGGAGGGAGGAAATTGGAAGAGAAGGGGAAGAGGATTTAAAAGAATGAAACAAGTTGTGTGTAGTATATATATGTACCCACTTCCCAAGATGACTGTAAATTGCATGCACTGCAAACATGTAGTAATACAATTTTTAAAAAGTTAAAAAACTTAGAAAAAACATATTTAAACAATGGCAGTTTATTACACACATTTCATTTTTTATGTCTAAATTCTTAAAAGTTATTTTAATTATTCTAAAGTTTGCACAAGTTTTATATACCACTAACATCAGTATTTATAATATAGAAATAAATTTTCTAATAAAACAGCAAACCTTATGTTCTTTCTTAAGTCCAGAGTGTGTAATCTTGACTATTACACTAACATTCAAACCATATATTCTTAATCAAGTTTAACCCAAGAGATCAAAAGATCTCTTTTACCCTGGCATACCCTGGCAGGATCAAATTCTTTTTCACTGGTACTATAGTGGTAACTTATCAAATTAACTACAAATATTTTATAAGCGTACTAAACATTCATTTCCAAATTGCAAGAACAAGATAAAAGGAGATGTGTTTTATATATAGCAAAGCTTTAGTTGGTGACAATGGTAAAAAGGTCTATATAAAATGCTTAAGAATCATGACTACATTATCATTATAAGCTATAAATTCAAGAATATAGCTGTTTCTAAAAGTTTCAAATATTGTATAAAATGTTGGCCAATATTGTTTCTTGACTCAGAATGCTCCATAACATGGACATTTTCAACTGGACAAATTAAAATGTTACTCTTCTCAAAAATTCATGCCTATTAAACACTCAACTCCAAAAAAGACATTTTAGTATACTTTTTCACAAAGGTTATTATACATGTACAAATAAATGACAAGTGTTCCAGATACCCTCTCATCACAGGAGGGAGTAAGAAAGGACAAAGGCATAACATGTAGGCAGAGGCTGTGGCTCCCAAAGCTAATTACTTGATGCTGAGAGCAGTAGGGTAATCAGCCCACCATCATGCATATATTAAACATCACTTTCTCTATTTTAAACCAATGAAAGTTAGTAAACAATGTGCTCAGAAATAATGAAAGTAGTTTAATGTTACATTTAGGAGTTTATAATCTTTAACATATTCATGTAAAACAAGCACTGATCAGCTATATGAACAGATGTTAAAACTACTGCTTTAAAATGTGTCAAAAGTACAAACAGATAATTTCTTATAAAATCTAGACCTAATGATATGTATTTTTATATTCTGAAATAGTGCTAAAACTGAATTTAACATAATCAAGGAATGTGAATGAGACAAGAATGCATCTATGAGAACAACAACAAAATGAAATGTGTAAGGAGCATACCCTGGCAGGGCAATGATGACTGTTAATAGACAACAGAAAATTTAAATATGCCTTAAATGATAAAAGATGAATTTCTCAGAAAAATGTAAAATCTCAGATCAAGAGACATATTACAGGAGGGAATGCAGTATAAATAGAAAGAGCCGAACTATGAAGAAAAAAAATTTTTCAATTTGAATCTTGGTTCTGCCACTTACCTATGGAAACAATGGAACCCCGGTTTCCTTCCTGTAAGAGGAAATAACACTACCAACCTCACAGAGTTGAAATGAAGATTAAATGAGATAAGGTATGGCACATAGTGCTCAACAAATTATAGCAGCAGCTGCTAACTTAGAATCCAATTTTCTCTCAATGTGAAACTCGTAAGAGCAGAAAGATGTTCAGCCTCTGGAAATTTATTAGATATATCCTACATTTATGTAACTTTTTGCCCAAGGACCAGAAGTTTATCTTGAGACATTACAGATAAAATCATGTGTAGAACTTGTGTTCACAAGAGAAACAAAAGGTAAAAAAGAATAAATGTCATATGATAAGTAGAAGGATGAAACCAAAAAGTAGGTTATTGTGTTTCCAGTCTAAAAACATCATAATAATTATATATTTTCCACACCCTAAGAAATGTACAATATACACTGCAATCAAGCAACATGAAAATAAAAATCTTGGAGCAACTAGAAGAAACAGTAATAACTCAAGTTATTTATTTTTCTGATTCAAAGAACTCCTCTGTCCTTTAATATAGAAAATCAACAAACTAGAATTCGGTTTTAAACATTACTTCTACTTTTAATAGTTACAACTCTGACATTCATGAACAATAAAATAGTCTAAAAATTTGTGTTTAAAAATGTATATTTGAAAACTGTAAATCTGGCTCCTGCCAGCTCTTCACAACCACACTCAAGTATTAAATATTCCACCTCGCTCATGCTTACTAACAGTGATTATTTCTCTAAGTTATTTCAACCAAAAAATGTATCTCCAATTATTAAAATGTTAAGAAACATTAAAATCAGCTTGGTTAAGAAATTATTTTTAGGGTTGGGGATTTAGTTCAAATGGTAGAGTGCTTGCCTAGCAAGTGCAAGGTCCTGAGCTCGATCCCCAACAACCCCCCAAAAGAAATTATTTTCATGAGGCTTCAAAACACAAACTTTTGTTTAAATAAAAATTCCTTAACAATAAAATTAAAAATAATTTATTTTATAATGATATTCTAAAAATTCACTGTATTAATACAAAGGTATAGTGATAACAGTAATTCCTATGAATGTTATAATTCCAAGAAATAAATTATAATTTCTGATTCTAATCTATATACTTAGAATTCTAGACCCAGACAGAATTGAGAACATTTTAAAATTAAAAACAGAATGATTAAAAAAAAAAGAAACTTATAAACTGTCAGAGAAAGAAAGACTATGAGAAGATAATACATTAAAAGGAACAGAAGAAGAGAGGAACAATGGAGGGGACTACCAAAACAAAATAGTAAGTCACAGAACCTCATAGTTTATGAATTCCATACAATAAAATGAATTTACTACATATTTTAAGTAATTTTCATTAAAATCATTAAGATTATATAAAGAATATTTTTCAAATAATGAAATATTTAATTCCCTGTATTAAACACTAAAGAGTCCATAGTTTATTAAAAATGTTAATAAACATCTTTATATTATATTGACTGAATTCCAAGTTAGAGCCACAATACAAATGTATAAAAAGTCTTATGATTCAAGATTTATATAAAGACATCTGATTTAATGTTTACATATTAAAAGTTTTTTTTTTTTTTTTTTTGGTGCTGGGAATCAAACTCAGGCCCTTGTGCTTGCAAGGCAAGCACTCTAACCACTGAGCTAAATCCTCAGCCCCTTTATTAAAAGCTTTTAACATTCATTCCTAAACTGTTTTCTACAAAGGCCATAGTACTGTTAGACATAGTCATTTCAATGTTCTCTCCAAAAATTGCTAGCAGTTCTTCTACTTTACCCACCACTGCAAAAAAGCTTGATGGTACACGTTGAGTAATCCTAATTAAAAAAATCTGAAATCCAAAGAACTCCAAAATCTGACTGGCTAGCATGATGCTTAAAAACTTTCACATTTTGGAACATTTTGAATTACAGATATTCAGATTCAGGATACTTAACCAAAGTCTATGTAAATATTTCAAAATCTGAAACATTTCTGGTTTGAAGCACTTTGGATAAAGGATATTCAATCTGTATTGTAATAATACTTTCTTGCTGTTTAGATAATACTAAATATTTTGTAGACACACTGACATTGGATGTATTTTGTAGATAAACCATTTTATGTCCATTTTACAACTAAGCTTTTATCTTTAAAATACTGAGTATGAAGTTTATGTGAATGTCACTTAAGAGGTTCCAAAGAAAGTTCCTTTGAAACAATCTGACAGTTAATTCCAATTTCTTTAGAACATATTCTCAATTTATTTACACTTAACTTTTATGACTTTTAGTCATATAAATATTGTTGACATTTATATGTTTATATTTTCTTTTAAAAGCTTATAAAATGATTATTTAGGTATTTAGATAGTCCTATGTGCAAATAAGTACTTTTATTTGTCAATATTATACATTCCCTCCCTCTCTTTAACACCCACTGACAGCCTACGTCTTATTAGACTCTAAGATCATGATAGTATATTAAAGTCCCTGCCCCATTAAGCTTAAATTCTAGTGTAGTAAACACAACAGTAAACAACTAATAAACATTTACTTTGAGGTAGTGACAGATGCTATGATCAAACAGCTAGATGGTCAGCCAGCCTAACCCCTGTATATAGTTAAATTCTAATCACAAGATGACACTGTGGTAACAGAGGTATATCAGATTCTAACAAAATATTATTATTGGCATGAGAGAAATCTTAGTTGCTATCAACTGCTATTGGATAACACTAAATAAACCTAAGAGCAACCTAAAAAATTGGTATTGAAGCCTTAATGTTGGCAGTACAGAGAAAACAAAGTAGTTGCACAGAATTGATATCAGAATATTTCAACACTAGAAGTTCTCCAGAAAATTAAAGGTATTAGAAAGGGTTATGACCTGATCTGGAGTTCTTAACATTTCATTAAAAAAAAGATTTCAGACTGGGAAAAAAAAAAAAGAAAACCTAAGTATGAGTTCAAAATGGTTTGCCAAAATAAGTACTCTTTTAGTGTTAAGATTTTTTAAAAATAAGGAAGTGTCACATTTCACGTCATTTCAGCATATATTAAAACAAAAGAAAGCGGTCTCCACAAGTTTGTGCTTCTCAAATGATTATGCTTAAGAACCATCAAAATGAGTACAAAAAGATTCACAAGATTTTGAGTAAAATGTATGAGAAGTTAAAATGCAAATACATATCTGAAAAACCTCTACATGTTGGTTATACATTTCTCAGGTTTTACAAAATCTCCTGACTTTACAAAAGGAAAGTAACAAGGAAAACAAGCTGCTATCCACCTATGAATTTATTTAAACAGGTAAAAATATCTAAGGAACATATAGCTATAATATGTGTAACACCACTTTAATAAAAAAGCAAATACATATACCATTTTGTAGAAAGTTGCATATATAACTACAAAAGCTTCTTTAAAAATCAGTACCTCTAACGAGTTACTTAGCAATTTAACTAGCACATAATTTCAGATAGAACATTTTCTAAAATACTTCTACAATCATGCAGATGAAGAAGAAATGGTTAGATTTTATACTCTATGGATAGGGTACCCAGGAAATTTGAATTTTTTTTCTTTTATCACAAACTATTTTTAAGTGTACAGTTCAGGTATTAGTTTACTGATTTTAAAGACATGAGTTTAATCACTTCTCTGGAGAGCATAAAAAAGATATTAAATGAATTCTACCTGAAGAGGTATTAATTCAAAACTCTACTGCCTCCTCTTAAAAAAGAAAATTAACACACAAAATCTATTACTAAGATCTCATTAAATTGGCTTCAAGATTTACTCAACCAATAGTTTCCCTTCATCACAAATTAGAGCTGAAAATTATTTTCTTGCTTTCTCGCTCTTTGCAGAGAAAAAAGGAAAATTATCCCTATCATTTATTTAATATATTAAAATTTACCTTAAAAGTTTTTATGAAGAACAAAATAATTATCTGCAGAAAATTTACATAATTAGAAAAACAGAATCAAAGAAATGCTATTAATAATCATATTATACAGATAGGTAAAAACAAATCTAAAAAATGCAATGAAAATGGTGACTATAAAACTCTATTCATTAAAAAGCATAAAGAACAACAGACCCAAAGACAGAGGTTTCCGTCTAAAAGGAGGTCCACACTGTACTGATGTGCAATAGTCAGAAACATTTTTGTACAAAAAAGGATGTGGAAGACTTTATCTAACATGTTTAAATAGTCTATAAACTAAAATTAACAGTAATTCAAACTGCTGTTGCTTGGACATAGAATCAGTATGATAAACCAAGTAATTTTAAAAACAGACCCAAGAATCAGACACTAATGTATATTAAGGGGAACATTTTAATTAGCCATAAATGATTGGTTTAATTCAGAATGTGCAATTACTGTGCTTGCTTCGGCAGCACATATACTATAACAGAATGTGCAATTACTGCCTGCAGAATGAATCCAGCACACTACCTGTTTTTGTAGGGTGTGTGAACTAAGAATGATTTTTACACTATAAACAGTTATCCTCAATCTACAAAGCCTAGTTATAACCTGGTCCTTTAAGGGAAAGTTTTCTGAACCATGATCTAATTAGAGCATAAACAGTATCAGGACAACTGGATAACTTCACAAGGGGAAAAATACATGCCACCTTACAGCCCACACTTTAAACCAAAATGTATTTCTGAAGGATTTAAGTTGTAAGTGAAGAATAAAACATAAAAGAAGGTATTGGAAAAGGTTCAAAAACAGAAATCATTAAAAAAAAAAATCCCCCAAAGAAATGATGTATGTTTGAGGAAACACATATGTTTAACCTGATTTTAACATTATACAATGTATACACGTGTGAAAATATCACAGAGTACACCATTAATATGTATAATTTTTATGTTTCTATGTATCAATTTAAAATAAATTCAATATTTTACCAACAAAAAAAGACTTACAGGCAACATTTAATAAAAATGATAAATATTTGTACACTATTAATGGCATAAACTACATTCAAAGCGAAAAACAAAATCATTTTAACAAATGACAAGCACTTATAACCTTAATACATGGAGCATATGAACAAATAAGACTACTGATACAATAAAGAAACAGGAAGTTGCATAAAAATAGATAATCAACCATGAAAATAAATACAAATGGCCAATAACTATATGGAAAAGAAAAACACACTATGTGCATGTGAAACTAGCATTTTTTGTATGTACAATAAAAGAATACACTTCTTTGTCTATTAGCAAAGACTTAAGATGTTAAGTGCTGATATTTTTGAAGGTGCAGAGAGTAAAAACTGGTACAAAGTTTCTAGAAAATAAGACATGTTCCAGAAATTTAAAAACTCATAACATTTTTAATAAAAAACATTCAATGAAAATTAAAATTCCAGCAGTAAATTATTCCTGATAAAATTATTCTTCTTCTCCCCATCCATATTTTCTGAAGTTTGTGGTTTCCCTGTGCTATTTATTTTAAAAAGTAATAGCAACAGGGGCAATTATGATATAACTACTATATTATCACCATTTTAAGGATGAGGACACTGAGGTTGAAATTGTTTTTGCTAACAGGTAAAGGAAGGATTTGAATATGTAACTGTATTGCACTGGGGTCCTTAATTTGTATGTTATATTACCTTAAGTTTTAAAAAAAGCTTCAGGAAGTAAATCATTCTCTGTCAGTTCTGTGACAATCAACTAGACTGGAAAGGTAACCAAAATACATGAGTAGGGGTTTGAGTGCATATACAAACTAACTGTAATTTAAAAACACTGATGCAGGTATATTACTTCTGCTTTCTAGAAGACAGATATTTGTCATTCATTTCCTACACATGCAATATTTCCAACTTCAGTTTTAAGACGTCCTATCTTTCTATTTAAAATAAATGCTTTTAATCAAATCATAGTATCTCACTACCACTTTTCTACCGAACTTAACTTTCATTATACAATCACAGGAAATACAGACAAGTTGTAGGTTTTATAATTTCAGCAATGATACAACTGAATATCTGTCCTCAATTTTTTATTAATAATACAATACTTAAAGCTAGACATAAAAAATTCAAATATAATTTACATCAAATAGCAAATAAGCTTGAAGGGCAAGTAAGATAACAGAAAATTAAATGACACTATACTGTAACCTATAAACAAAACCTCAAATGTACTTTAGAAGCAGCTCTAAAAAAACAACTGATTTGTTTGTTTTCAAAATGATTTTATAAAATCAAACTGGTTTGTTTTCAAAACAAAATTGGTTTTCAAAATTGGTTTGTTTTCAAAATGATTTTTATCATTTTCAAAATGATACAATAGTTTTATAAAAATAAAAGGGAGAAAACAAAAATGTGGGGGAAAAAATAAAGAAACAAAACCCTAACAAACATAGGTCAAGTTAATTTGTGACATTCCAGACAATGGGAAATGATTTACTAATAATTAGCTTTCAAGAAAAATGACGACATTTGTTACATACCTTAGAACATTATCACTGCTTTAGTATGAATCTCATTAGGTTAATAGATAGAGGAAATCATTACATATATAGGAAAATTAGGGATAGCAAAATTAGTAAAGTTTGAAAGTATTAAAAAGATGGACAGGTACAAAGTAGAATGAAACTGGTTTAACTAGAGGGTATAAAATATAATTTAAAGTAGCTTAATAAAATTTGAACTGAATTTATTTAAAAATATTTTACAAGTATCCTAATTATAATTTGCCTGTATTCTAAACCCTTTTATGTCAGTTGGGATGACTAAACTATACTGGGCTCCTAAAGCACATGATTTATTCTTCTACCATATTTTGAATATAGTTCTTCAACATTTTTTTACTGTATTACTATAGCTGAAGAGAAGAAAGATACTCTCTTCCTGAGGTCTAGGATTACAGACAGAAGACTACACAGTAAAAAGAAAACTTTACTGAAACTTGCCATTATATCTTTAAGTTTGTGGAAATCTGCTCTTTATATGCTGTACGTACATTTAATATAAAAGTTAATCCTCCCATTAAATAAACAAAAAACACTGACATCACTCATGACTTTGATTACTTCCTACCACAGTATTATCTTATCCCAATTTTAAAATCCCAGGACAGTACGTTTCACACAGAATGTAAATTCCTTGTCTTTGTAACCTCAGGGCCTATCACTGTGCCTAACACACAGTTACTGAACCACAGACAGTAGCCTGTGGTTCACATACTGCTTTTCAGGAAGGAGAAACAGACAGACACTGCTGAGTAAATGTAATGTAAATGATTTACTTACATCTTTTTCTGACCGATGTGGAAACATAGAAGACTGGCTGTAGTACATGTTTTCATCATGGTAGTCACTGTCGACTCCCTCTACAAACTTCTTTCTTGAAGCACCAAACATGCTGTTTGTCACCTAAATGAAAACATTACTTTATCAAGAATAGTATTTTGAAAAATGTTCAGTTTTATTTTATTGCTATGTGAAAACAAAAAAAAAAAAAAAAAGGGAAGCACTGCTAAGCACCTGAACTAGATCAACTAAGGGGTAAAGGGGCTCATGATAAAGTCGTAACTCTAACTATAGCAATACAGGATTAGATGTTTATTTCTGAGTCCTAAAAGCAAATCTTAAAGTCTATCTTATGCAGCAGTTTTGCTTACTTCTAAGGAACTAAATATCACTCAGTCTTGAAAATGATAACTCCACATATAATTTTTCCATGCATAGATCTTTAAAAAAAAGTTTACATCCAATCATTCAAACTCTTTACATGCATCTTCAACATTAGTGTCTCTGTCATCACTATACCTACTTCTAAAATTATGTTTTTCATGGCATTTTATCTTTACTGACAATCTAATTTTATTGATATTCAATACACTTTGAATCAACATGCAACAGCATTCTGGAATGTATCTTAAGCCCCAAATACACACTCATATGTAACAGCAGGATATTTGCCCCTTTATCACACTAGTATGATAAATTTATGATCTCTTTTGTTTACTTGCTTAGTCTTATTCAAGTTTTTACAATATGCAATACTAGCAAGTTTGAGTACACATCAAAAATATTTGGATCTGTGCTTCTGTTTTATTTTTAAAGGGATTTCCATAAAATTTCCAAAACAATCAACCAACTGAGGTACTCTGAAGTCAAAACTGAGCCTGGCACAATGGCACATCCTGTAATTACAGCACTTGGGAGGCTGAGGCAGGAAGATTGCTGTGAGTTCAAGGCAACCCTGGACTAAACAGACAGTTCAAGGACAGCCTGAACTGCGTAGTGAGCCTCAAAAAAACCCCAAACAAACAAAGAAGGAAAGGAAAGGAGACAGCTCTGCCTGTACTTTGAAGTTTAAAGTAAACTGAAATGCCGATGATAGGAAAAGTTTGTAAAGACTTGAATACAAGATGACTACATCTTTTCACAAGTGCACCTCTGAAAAGAAACTAACTCCAAATTTGGTATGTTTAGTTATAGTCATTATGATTAAGGGTATTTTCTTCTATTACAACAAGTGAGCAATTTATGTCTCATTTCAAAATAAAACACTGTAATCACTATTACTCACCAATGGACGCAGGAAACTGACCTGCCATCAAGGCCCAGTGTTTGTGCCAACTTTGCCGAAAGCACCACGCTACTTAATAATTGCTTTATTAGCCGGGATTTAGCTCAGCGCTCAGAGTGTCTGCCTAGCAAGCACAGTTGATCCCCAGCACCAAAAAAGAAAAACAAACCAAATAATTGCTTTATTACCCTAAGTTCCCTGCTCAATTTACAGGAAAATGAATTATTTATCCTTCCTAAAGAGGTCTGAGATAAAGCTATTCAGGTAGGTACTAACAACAGTTTAAAGACAAGTTAGCCATCACTCCGCTGTGTTTCTGAGTTACGAATCTCTTTAACTGTGAAATGTAAGATTATCTCTAAAGGGCCTATTAATTCATTAGGACACAGGTTCCCAATACTTGGGCAGTGGACTCCATGGTGAACTTCACATGGTCTACTGCCTAATATTAATTATGATTTCACACTAGGATCCCACATGCCTATTCGCCAACCTCCTGCACATTTCCTAACCAGGTAGGGGGTGGGCTTTCTTTAGTAAATTTAATTTCAGAAAAGAAACAATGGCAAAAAAAATCACTTTAAAGTTTGCAAATTAAAACTCAATACATTGATTGAGATTATAAAAGTTTGTTTTGCAAACATTAACAACAAACTTAATTTTCTTTACAGCACCTTAGATTTACAACTCTAAATTCTAAGAAGAAAGTTTAAAAAATGACATGAAACTTAGATAATTAAATAAAATTTCAGGTGAATACCTGGGCATCTCACATCAGATTTTATACATACTCAAATGAATGTAAACTTTTCTTTTAACAATGTTTGTAAAACATTCATCATTAACACCAATTATGGACTCCTATAATTCCAAAATTGAAAACTGTATAGAATAAGAAATTTCTTTTTTAATACCATGAAAGATGAAATGATTCCAACAAAAGAAAGTTCCGCTTCTGCTGACACCAGACTTTCGCAAGACTATGGCAGGGAAATGGGGAAAGGAAGAGGGTGAGAGAATATTCAAGAATTCACTTTTGGTTCATGTGCTTTGCTATAGAAGTTACATTATCAGTGAGAACACTGATTATTCTTACATAACTTCAACAAAAAAGAAAGGTAAAAAGAGAATATTCTGCTTCTCAAATATGAGACCTGTCCAAGATGGGTGCTGGGATGAGAAAAAAGAATTCTGATCCTGAGAGGGAGAGGGAAATGGAGAGCAAGAACGACTTTTTCATCAAGCTAGATTTGTCTTTTATTCTACATAGAACAATTGAACAAGGTGGTAAGATATTTTAGAATAGCCAGGGATGGTAAAGTGGGAAGAAAACAAGCAGAAACAAAAAAGAACTGACCAACCAGGTACCTGCTGGAAGAGCACTCCCTTCAGAGGGAGAGAGTAAGACCTTCTGGTGAAATTCAAATAACGTGAATTAGTGGTGAAGGGGAGAAACTTAAATCACAGGGACAGCACTGGTAAGGGCCAGATCACGCAGTGCCTTGCAAGCCTGAAGGACTGGGGGTTTTATTCTGTGTAAGATGGGAAATCAAGACAGGCATTTGGGGGAAGTTTGAAAAATGACATAATCTGGCATGTAGTTTTTAAAAATGATTCTAGTTCATCGTGAGAAAGGACAGAATTAAAATGGAAGCAGAAAAACAGGTCAGGAGGGTGGTAACAGATGAAGATGGCTTGGATTAGAGAGGTAGTAGGACAGGTAGTGAAAAGTGGCTGCATATGGGATATACTTTGAAGGGCTGATACGATGGAATAAAATCAACGAATGAATGAAGTACTACATACAACGGTATTCACATTTCTTTTCCGGAAAAGAATAAAGTTAGGGTACCTCAAAATCAATTTCTAATGATCTCAAAGAGGGTATGTCAAAATACTATTTGAAATTACTGGTTATATGTTAAAGTCAATTTGGGTACATGGAAATTTTAAATGAAACTATCCTATCTCTTACACTTTGGTGCTATTATCTGTTTTTTCTCTGTAAGTGAATCTTTTTTGTCTGAGTTACTAATTTGAAGCTAATGCTACACAGTGTATTAACTATTTTTATCATTATTTTGCTATGAAATTTTGTTTTATCACAAAAGACTTAAAAATTTTGTTAAGACTCTGGTATGTC